>ML265854.1:40248-236707 GCA_005239495.1 Nicotiana undulata | reverse complement strand
CCGGACCTAAAAACGGGGAAAGAGGGGAGGGGGTGGGGGGGGGGGGGGAGAAATGTAACTTAAACCTGCAACAGTATATATATAACAAAACAAGAAAATACAATTCTAAAAAAACAAGAACAATAAACCTATAATAATAAATAAAGTAATTTAGTTGCCTCTTTTCCAGGCCTCAACTTTAAACAAAATCTCACATCAATTTCCAAAATTTCCAAACTTTTTACTTTAAAAAAAAAGTAAGGGTAAAATAGTAAAGTAAAACAAAAGCTTTTCAAATCCTTATTTTTGGAAAATCAGTAAAACATAAGTTTCCTCCCTTATCGCTCCTTGTTGCGTGTGCAACCTGCTCCCACCCGTCCACCCTTATTGCTCCTCCCTATATATCACCCTTATTGCTCCTGTTGCGGCGGGCAACCCGATCCCACCTGTCCACCCTTATCACTCCTTTTTGCGGCGCGCAACCTGCTCCCACCAGACATATCATATCCTTTTATTTATTTATGAAAATTTTCACAATTCAGGCCAATCCTTTCACAACACTTTTGTCTCAACAATTGTAAACAGAAAACAATATAACTCATAAGCTTTATCAAACATCATTTCACAATGAAACAAACCAGACTATATGTAAATACCGTAACGCTGTCATCCAGCTCAATCTTTTTGTATCATAACAAAATCAAAGGAACAACAAACACTTTTAACACACTTGCAACAATACTTGGTAATAATCTAATGAAACCAAATAGCCATGTAAACCTCAATGATCACAAAACAGTTAAGCTAGGAAGCAAATAAATGAAAAACAGAGAAATGGATCATGTTAAACAACAATTTAGTAGTGCATAGGTACTCGTCACCTCACCTATACACTAGACAAAAGTAATTTCACATAACAATCAGGTTGGGGATTCCTATTTCCTCAAGTCAAGGTTAAACCAAGCACTTCACTGCTATAACACTGCCTTTCCTTTAGAATTTACTTCTAATCCGCTGGAATCTAATCATAATTTGTTCAATGTTATCAATCATAGCCTAAAGGAATCATCTTTATTTAAAAACAATGATTTTCCTAAGTTTTCTTATTCAAATTCAAAAAATTCGACCCCAGACCCGCTTAGTCTAAACTCGAGGTTCGGACCAAAATCCATATACCCAATCTCCCTCAAGCCCGGATATACAATTGGTATTGGAATCTGACCTCAATTCGAGGTCCAATTCCCCAAATTTTGAAATTTCTAAGTTCTACGCAAAAACCCAATTTTTACCATGAAAACTCTAGATTTTTGGTTGTAATCTTGTTAAAAGTTATTAGGAATTGAAAGAAAGTAGTTAGAGATCACTTACCAATGATTTGGAGAAGTTTGGGTCTTTAAAAAATCGCCTATGGATGTTTAGAGTTTTAGAAAATTGGAAAAGAAGTGAAAATCCCGTCAAAAAGCTGATATAACAGGCTACGAGTCTTGCATTTGCGAACTGGAGTTCGCATTTTTGAACCCTGAGCTTTCCGAAAAAATGCCGCAAATGCGAGCAGGCCTTCGCATTTGCGAACATGGGCTCTTCACATTTGCGACCCAGAACCTCGCAATTGCGAGATATGAGGATGGCCATTAGCTTCGCATTTGCGAAGCCCGACCTTGCATTTGCGAGATCTGAGGCCTGCACACCAGATGTTCAGTTGTTGGGATATTTTTCTAAGTCTAGACACTCCGTAACCTACCCGAAACTCACCCAAGCCCTCGTGGCTCCAAACCAAACATGCACACAAGTCTAAAAGCATCATACAGACTTGTTCGTGCGATCAAATCATCAAAATAACATCAAAATCTACTGATTTAGCCTCAAAACTCAAGATTTCCTCAAGAACACCCAAATTCCTAACCTTTCAACTAGATGTCCGAATTACATCAAATCAACTCCGATTCTCATGAAACTTCACAAATAGGACTTAATTAACATAACGAACTTGTTCCGGCCTCTGGAACTAAAATACGGGCCCAATATCATATATTTCACATATTATTTCTTTTCTTTATTTCTTGAATTAACCAGCAGAATAATTTTCTTCAAAAATTATTTTCTAAGGCTTGGGACCTATGAATTCAATTCCGGGCATACGCCCAAGTCCCATATTTTACTCCGGATCTTCCGGGATCGTCAGAACATAGATCCAGGTCCGTTTACCAAAAATGTTGATCAACGTCAACTAAATCCAAATTTTAACTCTAGAAATCACTATTTTTCATATTTTCATATAAAAGCTTTCCGGTTTCGCGCCTAGACTGTGCACACAAATCGATGTGATTAGCATTATTCTTGTAGGGCTAGTAAGCCTAATGTTAAGTCTGTTTTCATAAAATGACCCTTTGAGTCATCACACTCGCACATGCGGCCATAAACCTTGAAGGTACGATCACACCAGAAGCCTTAAGCTTCAGCAATTCCTTAAGACCAAAACTCTACCCAATTCTAATCCGATTCGCACCCGAGGCCCCCAGGACCCCATCCAACCATACCATTGCATCCTAAAACATGATACAAACTTAGTCGAAGCCTCAAATCACGCCACAACATAAAAATTATTAATCGATGATCAAAACCTTTCTTTGAATATTCAAACTTTAAACTTCGTCGAACGCGTCCGAATTATACTTAAACATCCCGGAATGATGCCAAACTTTACATACAAGTCACAAATCACTATACAAACTTATTACAAGGATCGAAACTCCAAACGGGCATCAATAACACCAAAGTACACTTCAAACAAACTTAAGAAAATTCTTAAACTTTAAAAACCCCAACTTTCCATAATGAGCGCCGAAATGATCCCCAACCACCCGATACTCAAACCCGAACACATGCCCAAGTCCGAAATCATCATATGAACATATTGAAACCATCAAATCCTAATTTTGAGGTCGTTTACTTAAAAGTTAAACCTTAGTAAACTCTTCCAACTTAAAGCTTTCGAATTTATAATTTCTATTAGAATCAATTCTAAACTTTCTTAAATTCAACTCCGACCACACGTACAATTCACAAAACAGGAAGTGAAGCTACACACGACCTTAAACCGCCAAGCAACGCACTATAGCTCAAAAGTACCGATCGGGTCGTTACCGTGACGCCAGAGACGAAGGTGAGCAAAGGAGAGAAGGACTAATAACCTTTTAAGACTAGCAAGTTTCTTAAGAAGAGGCGTGCATGAAAATTAGGCGAATCCCAAATCGGAATAAGAGAGGAAAGTCAAGATATTTATGAGACATAACATAAATTCACATTATATACGCGCTTTTGAGCTCGATAATGCCATAGTCTACAAAAAACATTCGTGCTGTCTGATTCACCAAAGAGAATAATATGCGTCATATGTTAGGCATGTGACATATGGTATCAGAACTTGCTACTCCCTACTATGGTGGTAGGGAAAACTCTTATGCTGAGTCTATAAGGAGGGTGTATATGACACTCATGATGGAGGGCAGGTAAAATGAAGGACTAGTAGACTTATAGGAGAAAATATCTAATAAAGTGCATGGTAATGGCGTAGCCCAAGGGATAAATTTATGAAGTCTATTGGACTAGTGTGCCCCATCAAAAGAAATGGACAATGTCCCCACGAAAGTTTGAAGTACTCCCCTTGTCTTAATTTATGTGCCATCATTCGAATTTCAGCAATTAAAATATGAGATTTTTTACTGCAATTTTTTGTATGATTTTTAAATATTTTGAATTGCTAACTATTATTACTTATAGTATTTTGAAGTAGTTTTCAAATATGTAAGTTTTAGTTCAAAAAATATGAAAATATTTTACATCTAATTTCATGGTCAAACTTAAAAAAATTAACTACAAAATCTGAACAGTACCACATATATTGGGTCCGAACAAATCATTGTCATACAGTAGAGTTTAGGGGCTCCATCTATGTTTACCTTTGGTGTTTTTATCGTATGGTGCCAAAACAGGAAAAAGACACCCAAAATCTCAACTGGAATGACATCAACACAAAGAACAAGGCACCCCCTTTGGTCTACCATTGAATATGTCTCCTTCAGATTGAATTAAACTTGATACATGAGAAGAATAAAGTCAAGTAAACTTTTTCATTTTGTAATCACAGAATATATTAGCGTCTTATGAGATACGACTAGTTAAAATGAAAAGATTGTTCTAGTCATATTTCACGGTGCAAAAGCTAATTACCATTCGATATGTAAGTCGCAACATGAGTTGTCAACACAAAAGGCAAGTGAAAATTGGTAGTTTGGAGTGATTTCTATAATGGGACTGTGGAAGATATTTTCTAATGTAAGGCATCCGAGGAATGACATCAGCATGTTCATGCACAAAATCCTAAATGTTGAGTATTGGAATTTTGATGAGTAACTAAGTGTGTCAAGAGGATGTGCGCCAAGAACCAAGTCCTCAAGGTACCTGTTGAAGAAAGCTAAGAACTAGGTCCTCAAGGTCGCTGTTGAAAGTTCTTATAAGGCAGTAACTTTTTCACAAAGTTACTCTAGTCTGAGATTGTTGGAAGAAGGCAGTTAATGTGATAAGGATCGTTGTCCAAGAAGATATATATGTTTTCATAAGTGATAAATAAGAGTCACAAGATTTGTGGAGTCCCTGGAACTGTAGGAGTCTATCAAACGAAAAGTTGACTATGCATAGGACTTCTAAAAGATCTTGGATCCCAGTGAACTTAAATACTTTCCTGATGGAGCGAGGATGTTATCGATTTGCACGTCAACTGTGAAACTACATTTCCAACACTCAAGTTGATTACTAGTCTTAGTGTTATTCTTGAGTTAGTTAGTGAATGTGTATTAGGAAATCGAGTTGTAATCAAGGTATCACACATAATCTGTGAGTTAAAGTAATTGTTTGAGTTTGCAAGTTAGAGTAACTTGTAAGTCAAATAGTTGAAGTATGAGAACTTTGTGGGTATTGATTTACAGGTCTTGTAATCGATACATTTATCTCATTAGCTTTAGTAAAGTTGAAATTAAAATATTACGTGGTAGGTCGTGATTTTTTCACCTTTGAGCCGAGTGGTTTTCCACGAAAAAATTGTCGTCTTTGCTTTTACTATTTATATCGTTTACCTCTAAGTAGTAAGATAAAGAACCAAGTTCTTTAGTAATTTAGGAAGATACTCAATTTAACAATTGGTATCAGAGCGGGTTCTCTCACATGTAGTTAACACTTAGAGAGACCTTGGAAGCAAAATGAGTGCCCCACCTGGGATTAACGAAGGACAGTCAACTACTAAACCACCTATGTTCAATGGAAAATACTACAGTTGGTGGAAGGTAAGAATGGAGGATTTCCTGACGGTTGAAAACTATGAACTATGGACAAGAGTGAATCGAGGACCACTAACTCCCACCAAACAAAATGGGCAAAACGAAACTATTCCCAAAGACCCTCTGAATTCGTGGCAGCAAATTTCAAAGTGATGGAGAAGAATGCAAAAGCCAAGAAGATCCTCATATGTGGACTTGGTCTTAATGAGTACAACATGATTTCTATATGCTCTAATGCAAAGGATATTTAGGATGCACTTCAAACTGCTCATGAAGGAACGAATCAAGTGAAGAGATAAAGGATTTAATTGCTTATGAGGAACTGTAAGTCCATTCCACACAACAAATCCTTTCCAATTATTTAAGTCAATGAAGGCTCAAGGAAACAATAATATATATCGAAGCATGAATTTAAACATATAGTTCATTTTAAGGCAGAATACGTAGCATGCTGTGGTCCCTATCTACCCGGATATGACAATAGTAGCCGCTACGTATGGACTCTTGTCACGTGGTACGCACGTAGTCCCAAAACACAAACAAACAACACATAGAGTACCTATGGGGACAATTCCCTCTTACAAGGTTAGAAAAGAGACTCACCTCGCGACGAAATCACTCCTCGGATCAAGGATGCGCCCGAATCTCCGAAATCTACACTCGACGACTCGCAAGTAGCCAAATATAGTATAATTGAATCAATTCTAAGCTCAAAGAAGGAGAATTAATAAGAAATCCCAAAATTAAGCATTCTTGAAGGTTTTGGGAATTTCGACCCTGGGCCCACACGTTCGGATTTTGAAAATTCTTGAAGGAATCAATTACCCGGAGTCTAGGATCATAATTATGCAAGTTCTTGCTAGAATTCATGGCAAAAATGGATAATTCATAACTTCCCAAAATCCCTAAATTTCTATCAATTTCCATGAATATTTGGGATAATTTAGAAGAGAATTTCATTAGGAATTGATGTTATAACCATGAAACTATGGAATTTACTTACCTTGATAATAATGGAGGAAGGTCCCTTGAAGAGCTCTCTAAAACTTGGAGAGGAAGAATGGAGGAAAAATGGGCTAGGTCCCGTATTAAAATACACTGCCCAACTGCTTGTACTATGCGATCGCAGCTGTGCCAGTGCGTTCGCACAGGGCAATTGCCCAGGGCCCTCCAGAAGCAAAGTGCGATCGCAGCTGAAGGCTGGCGAACATAGAGAGTAGCAGCAGGGGGGGGGTAGGCAGCTTTGTTCGATCGCAGGGGTGAGGGCTGCGATCGCGGAGAACAAAAAGGGCCCAGTCAAAGCATACCCTGTGCGATCGCACAGGTCATTCTCCCACCCCAGGTCCAATTTCTTGTGCGATCGCAGCTGATTGCCTGCAAACGCACTGAAGAAAACCAGACAGAAAAATTTTGGTGTTTTGGAATTAAATTCGAGGGGTCCGAAACTCACCCGAGCCCCTCGGGACCCCGTTAAAAGACACCAACAAGTCTGTATTCATGATACAGACTCGCTCGAACTTCCGGAACATGAAAAACAACAACAAAACTCAAACTTCAACCCCAAAACCAAATTGAATCAACTTAAGAAATTCTAGAATTCACTTCATTGCGCCGAACGAGTCTATACTACTCGGAAGGACTTCAAATTTTGCAGACAAGTCATAAATGACTATACAGAACTATTCCCGGTCCCGGAATTATGTTCGGACCTTGATAGCATAAAATCACGTCCCAAGCCAAATTTCAAATATAAGGAAATCCTGATTTCCATTTCGGGCGCCGAAATGCTCCCGGGTCATCGAAAACTCGATCCGAACACACGCCCGAGTCCAAAATCATCATACGGAGCTACTGGAGCTATCAGAACTCGATTCCGAGGTCGTTTGCTCAAAAATGTTGACCGAAGTCAAACTTGGCCAAATAGGCCAACCTTAAGGAACCAAGTGTTCCTAAATCACCCAAACCATCCCCAAATCCTGGGCCACCTGCTCCCGCAAGTCATAAAGCACGAATATCCGCTATGGAAGGTTTCATTTAAAGGAACGGGATCCTAATACGCAAAACGACCAGGAGGGTCGTTACATTCTCTCCCTCTTAAACAAACGTTCGTCCTCGAACGGGTCTAGAATTGTATCTGGAGTACTGAATAGCTGTGGATATCTGCTCCGCATGTCCTCCTCGGAATCCCAAGTCGCCTCCTCGGCCGGTTGGCCCCTCCACTGAACCTTAACCGTAGAAACTGTCTTGGACCTCAACTGGCGGTCCTGCCTATCAATAATAGCAATTGGCTCCTCCTCGTAACCCAACTTCTCACCTAACTGAATAGTGCTGTAAGCAACCATGTGCGAGAAGTCAGCGTGATACCTCCGGAGCATGGATACGTGAAAGATCGGATGAACTTCTGATAAGGCTGGAGGTAAAGCAAGCTCATAAGCAACCTCTCCGAAACGCCTCAATACCTCGAAAGGACCTATAAACCTGGGGCTCAACTTGCCCTTCTTCCCAAATCTCATGACGCCCTTCATCGGAGAAACCTTCAACATAACCTTATCTCCCTCCATGAATGCTATATCACGTGCCCGCTGATCTGCGTAGCTCTTATGCCTAGACTGAGCTGTGCGGAGCCTCTCCTGAATAATCTTCACCTTCTCCAAGGCATCTCTCACCAAATCTGTGCCATATAACTTGGCCTCGCCAGGCTCAAACCATCCGATAGGAGAACAACATCGCCGACCATATAATGCCTCGAATGGAGACGTATCGATGCTGGACTGATAACTATTGTTGTATGCAAACTCCGCCAAAGGAAAGAACTGGTCCCACCAAACTCCAAAGTCAATCACACAAGCCCTGAGCATATCCTCCAAAATTTGAACCGTACGCTCTAACTGGCCATCAGTTTGAGGGTGAAATGCTGAGTTGAGGTCTATCTGAGTGCCCATCTCGCTGTGCAAATCTCTACAGAAATGCGAAGTGAACTGAGGACCTCGATCTCATATGATAGACACCGGCACACCATGTAGCCGGACTATCTCACGAATGTAAGTCTGAGCCAGCCTCTCTGTCGTATAAGTAGTAGCCACAGGAATGAAATGTGCCGATTTGATCAATCTATCCACAATGACCCAAACCGCGTCAACCCTCCGCAAAGTCCAAGGAAACCCAACCACGAAGTCCATGGTGATGCGCTCCAATTTCCACTGAGGAATGGGCATCTGCTGAAACAAGCCTCTTGGCCTCTGGTGCTCGTACTTGACCTGCTGACAGTTGAGACACCTAGCCACATACAACACTATATCCTTCTTCATCCTCATCCACCAGTAATGCTGCTTCAAATCACGATACATCTTCGTCGCCCCGGGATGGACAGAATACCGAGAACTGTGCGCCTCTGCTAGAATCCTCTCCCTCAGGCCATCAATATCTGGAACACACAATCGGCCCTAAAGTCTCAAAACACCATCCTCGCCCAAGGTAACCTCCTTGGCCCTACCCTGGACCACCGTATCCCGAAGCTCTGCCAGACATGGATCATCAAACTGTCGAGCCTTAATCTCTCCCAGTAATGAAGACTGAGCAACCACATGAGCCAAAACTCGACGAGGCTATGAAAGATCCAANCCTTTCCCGGGTGATACAGAATAGTGAGATCATAGTCCTTTAACAACTCAAGCCACCTCCGCTGTCTCAAATTAAGGTCCCTCTGCTTCAGCAAGTACTGCAAACTATGGTGGTCAGTGTAGACCTCACAAGATACACCATACAAGTAGTGCCGCCAAATCTTAAGAGCATGAACAATCGCTGCCAACTCTAAGTCGTGTACAGGATAATTCTTCTCATGAACCTTCAGCTGCCGTGAAGCATAAGCAATAACCCTGCCATCCTACATCAACACACATCCCAACCCGACGCGTGAAGCGTCGCAATATACAGTATACATCCCTGACTCGGAAGGCAATGATAGAACTGGTGCTGAAGTCAATGCTGCCTTGAGCTTCTGAAAGCTCGCCTCACAATCGTCTGACCATCGAAACGGGGCATTCTTCTGAGTTAACCTAGTCAGTGGAGCTGCAATAGAGGAGAATCCCTCCACGAATCGACGGTAATAGCCTGCTAAACCCAGAAAACTCCTGATCTCTGAAGCTGAAGTAGGACGCGGCCAACTCTGAACTGCCTCAATCTTCTGCGGATCAACCTTGATACCCTCTCCGGAAACCACATGTCCCAGAAATTCCACAGACTCTAACCAGAACTCGCACTTGGAGAACTTAGCATATAGCTTCTGCTCTCGCAAGGTTTGAAGCACAACTCTCAAATGATTCTCATGCTCACCAAGGCTCGGTGAGTAGATCAGTATATCGTCAATGAAAAAAATAACGAAGGAGTCGATAAACAGCCTGAACACCCTATTCATCAAGTCCATAAATGCTGTTGGGGTATTGGTCAAGCCAAAGGACATCACTAAGAACTTATAAGGGCCATATCTGGTGCGAAATGCCATCTTCGGAACATCAGAAGCCCGAATCTTAAACTGGTGATAACCCGATCTCAGATCAATCTTAGAAAACACACGAGCACCCTGCAACTAGTCAAACAAATCATCAATGCGCGACAGAGGATACTTATTCTTGATGGTCACTTTATTTAGCTGACGATAGTCAATGCACATCCGCATAGACCCATCCTTCTTCTTCACAAATAAGACTGGAGAACCCCACAGCGACACACTCGGCCTGATGAACCCCTTGGACAACAAATCCTCAAGCTGCTCCTTCAACTCCTTTAGCTCCTTAGGAGCCATACGATAAGGGGGGATATAAATAGGCTGAGTATCTTGAGCCAAATCAATGCAGAAGTCTATATCTCGATCTGGAGGCATGCCTGGAAGATCTGAAGGAAACACATCCGGAAACTCTTGAACAACAGGCACTGAATCAATGGTAGGAGACTCGGCGATGGTGTCTCGCACAAAAGCAAGATAAGCTAAGCAACTCTTCCCAACCATGTGCCGAGCCTTCATATAGGAAATGACCCGGCTGAATGAACTAACTGAAGAACCCCTCCATTCTAACCTTGGAGACTCAGGCATGGCTAATGTAATTGTCTTAGCATGGCAATCCAACACAGCATGATAAGGAGATAGCCAATCCATGGCCAAAATAATCTTGAAATCAACCATATCAAGCAATAACAAGTCGGCTCTAGTCTCAAGTCCACAGAAGGTAATCACACAAGATTGGTAGACCCGGTCTACCACCACAGAATCACCCACAAGAGTGGACACATACAAAGGAGAATCCAAGGTCTCACGAGGAACATCTAGAAAATGAGAAAACAATGCTGATATATATGAATACGTAGACCCTGGATCAAATAACACTGAAGCCTTCCTACAATACACTGAAATAATACCTGTAATCACAGCGTCTGAGGCCACTGCGTCTGATCTGGATGGAATAGCATAGAATCTGGCTGCAGAACCTAAAGAGTGAGCTCCCCCAGGGCGAGCTTGAGTTGAATGACCCCCTGCTGACTGGCCTCCCCCTCTAGGACGACCCCTGCCAATCTGACCCCCACCCCTAGGTGGTCAAACTGCTGGTGCTGAAATCATAGGCTGGTGACTCTACTGCACGGCCTTGCCCCGATACCTGGGACACTGCCTGATCATATGGTCTAGCGCCCCACAATCGAAATAACCTCTAGGTACCATAGTCTGTTGTCCCGAAGAAGAAGAACCCTGAATAGCTGGAGGGCGGTAAGAATCATCTGACAAGGCACTGAAATAGAAACCAGAGGATATCTAACGACTAGAGTAACCGCTGGGTGCACCCTGGATGGCTGGTGGATGGTAAGAGCGCTCTGGCATGGCACTAAACTGAGGCCTCACTGAAATACCCCTGGGAGGTAGTGGAGGTGCTGAATATGAAGGCCTACTGAACTGGCCGCCTCTGAACAAACCTCTTCCCCTAGCTGGAGTACCCCTGAAGTCACTTGTGAACCTGGCCCTCTTGTCCTGCTGACCCTACTGACCTGGCTGACCCTGCTCCCTGCTCCTCGTACGGTAACCCTCAATCCGTCGAGCTATCTCGACTGCAAGCTGGTATGGGGTACCCATCTCTACCTCTCTGGCCATAGAGGTCCTGATACCCGGGTGTAAACCTGCCACGAATCGCCGCCCCCTCTCGGCATCAGTGGGAAATATCATAAGAGCATGGCGAGATAACTCTGAAAACCTTGCCTCATAATCCGTCACAGACATCTGCCTCTGCTCTAACCTCTCAAACTGACCCCGAAGCTCCTCTCTCTCGGACGGTGGAATGTATCTGTCCAAGAATAGCTGAGCGAACTGACTCCAAGTGACATAAGGAGAATCCGCTGGCCTGCTAAGACATATGACTGCCACCAACGGCGAGCTCTGCCCTCAAGCTAAAATGTGGTGAAGTCCACCCCATGTGACTCTAATATCCTCATATTGTGCAGTTTGTCCCTGGACCTGTCGATGAAATCCTGGGCATCCTCACCCCTCTCACCCCCGAAGACTGGAGGGAGAAGTCGGGTTCATCTATCAAGCATCTTCTGATGGTCACCCTCTATGACTGACCTGGGATCTGGCTGTGCTACGATAGGCTGAACTCCACCCACGGGCGGTGTACATGGAGTGTGATGTGCTGCTGCCTGTCCGGTGGCCTGAGCGGTAGGGGTCTGAACTCTCTATCCCGCCTGGGAAGTAGCAGGGTTTGCTGGAGCAGGAGCAATTGGAGGCAACTCATCCTGCTCCTCGACAATAGGATCCTCAGGCGGTGCAACTGGTACAGCTCTGGGACGCCCTCGTCCCCTACCTCAAACAGGAGCTCTACCCGTGCCCCTACCACGGCCTCGAGCGGCGGGGGTAGCAGCCTCCCCTGGATCAGGACCATGAGAAGCACGCATCCTCACCATATGTGAGATAGAAGAAGATCAATTTGAGTACATCATAGATTGCACGATAGGATCTGAACAAGGAGGCGTTTCTTAACACCCTATAGCCTCCTAAAGATAAGTACAAACATCTCCGTACCGATCTGCAAGACTCTACTGGGTTTGCCCGTGACTCGTGAATCATTTACACCTATCAATTTCTGGAAATTACCTCTCAAAATTGCCCAAAATCGAGATGTCTAATTCAAAAGATGAAGAATGAAAGAAAATTGTTGTTTCTATTCTTTTCTGCCTAGCATTTTCCGCTTCTACGAAATATAGGTCGCTTTAGCGACTCCGCATCTGCGAAAAAACCATTTTAGATGCGGCTTCAATAAGGCTCAACAAAGTTTGCTTCTGCGGTCCACCAAGCGCACCTATGTTTTCGCTTCTATGGACACAAGGCTCTTCTGTGAATAAAGACTGCACTTGCGGTCCTAAGTCAACAAGCAAGACTTCGCTTCTGCGGAAGGCGTAGTGCATATGCGAATGCACACCTGTGCCAGTATCACTGCAGCTGCGTACCCAGCTCACCTAGACCCATGTCGTATCTGCGATGACCCCCCTGCACTTGTGTATCCTCACCTGTGGCCACTCCCACCGTAGGTTCCATGACACCAGACTCAGCTGCTTCAAGAATCATCTAAGTCAGAAATTGATTTCTATTTCAATCCATTCACAATCGGGGCCCTCGGGACCCCATCCGAATATACCATCAAGTTCCAAAATACATAATGAACGTACTCGAGGCCTAAAATTACATCAAACAACATCGATTCTACGAATCACAACCCAATTCAAATCTATGGAAATCATGAACATCCAACTTCTAAAAGTAACGCCAATTCATACCAAGCTAACTCCAATTGACCTCAAATTTTGCACCAAAGTCATAAATGACGCAATGGACAAAATCCAACTTCCGGAATCAGAATGCGACCTCAATATCAATAAAGTAAACTCATGGTCAAATTTCTCAACCTTTCAAACCTTCAACTTTCTAAGTTTCGCTAATTCAAGTCAAAACAACCTACGGACCTCCAAATTAATATCCGAACACACTCCTAAGTCTAAAACACAATATGAAGCTATTGGAACTATCAAACTTCCATTCCGAAGTTTTCTACCCAAAAGTCAAACTCCAGCCAACTCTTTCAACTTAAGCTTCTAACTTTTGGACTAAGTGTCCCATTTCACTCCGAAACTCATCTGAAACCAAAACCAAATGCCACGGCAAGTCGCATCATCACAGCATAATATAGAGGATGCAATAAATAGGGGAACATGGCTAAAATACTTTAAACAACCGACTGGGTCGTTACATCCTCCCCCTCTTAAAATAATCATTTGTCCTCAAACGAGTATAGAGACATACCTGAAGTTATGAAAAGATGAGGATAAAGGCTGCACATATCATGATCGGTCTCCCAAGCCGCCTCCTCGACTTGTTAACCTCTCCACTAAACCTTCACTGAAGCAATGATCTTTGGCCTCAACTTTCGGACCTGCCTGTCCAAGACAACCACCGGCTCCTCAACAGATGGAAAATCCTTGTCCTATTGGACTGAGCTTAAATCTAACAAATGGGACTGATCACCGTGTTACTTTCGGAGCCTAGAATACTATATGAACTGCAGATAGACTAAGTGGAAATGCAAGCTTGTATGACACCTCTCCCACTCTCTCAAGGATCTCAAAAGTCCCAATATACTTAAGGCTCAACCTTCCCGTCTTCCCGAACTTCATCACACCCTTCATGGGTGAAACTTGGAGCAAGACCCGCCTTCCAACAATGAATGCAACATAACGAACCTTTCAATCCGTATAAATCTTTTGTCTAGATTAGTCTATACGACGCCGATCCTGGATCAAGTGGACCTTCTTTAAGGAATCTCAAACCAAATATGTGCCTCGTAGCTTAACCTCTCCCATCTTAAACCAACCAAGTGGAGAACGACACCGCCTCCTATATAGGGCTTCATAGGGAGCCATCTGAATACTCGATTGGTAATTGTTGTTGTACGCAAACTCCGCAAGCGGCAAGAACTGATCCCAAGAACCAGCAAACTCCGTAACATAGGTACGAAGCATGTCCTCCAATATCTAAATGGTACACTCGGATTGTCCGTCCATCTGGTTGTGGAATGTTGTACTCAATTCAACAGGTCTGCCTAAATTAAGCTGTACGAATCACTAGAAACGTGATGTATAGTGTGTTCGGTGGTAAGAAATTATTGATACCAGCATGCCATGAAGTCAAACAATCTCGCGGATATAGATCTGAGCCAGCTGCTCTGAAGAATAGATACTCACCACCGGAATGAAATGAGCTGACTTGGTCAACCTACCCACAATCACCCATACAACGTCAAATTTCTTCTTAGTCTATGAGAGCCAAACAATGAATTCCACGGTAACTCACTCTAATTTCCACTCGGAAATCTTAATTCTCTGAAGCAAACCTCCTGGTCTCTGGTGCTTATACTTAACATGCTGACAATTTAGGCATGAGATACATACTCCACTATGTATTTCTTCATTCTCTTCCACCATTAGTGGTGCCTCAAATCATAATACATCTTAGGAGAATCCAGATGAATGGGGTACTGCAAAATGTGGGCCTCATAAATAATCAACTCACATAACCCATCCCCATTGGGCACACATAATCAGCCCTGCATTCATAACACACTGTCATCTCTGATAGAAATCCCATTGGCATTACCGTATTGTACCATTATGGAGGACAAGCAAATGGGGGTCGTTATATTGACGCTTCTATGATGCGATCATATAAAGAATAACGAGAAACCATGCAAGACAAAACCCGATTGGGCTCCGAATATCCAATCTAACAAACTAGTTAGTCATGGTCAGAACATCTAATGCTAGTGGGCTCTCCGCCGCTGGTAGATACGCTAAACTACCCAAGCTCTGCGTCTTTCGACTCAAGGCATCGACCACCACATTGGCTGTATCGAGATGATATAGAATAGTAATATCAAAGTCCTTAAGCAACCCTAACCATCTCCGCTGACGCAAGCTAAGATATTTCTATTTGAACATATGTTGTAGACTCCGATGGTCGGTATAGACCTCACATGGGAAACCGTACAAATAATGTTGCCAAAGCTTCAAGGCATGAACAATAGCTTCCAACTCCAAGTCATAGATCGGATAATTCTTCTTATAAACTTTTAATTGCCGAGAAGCGCATGCAATGACCCTACAATCTTGCATCAAAACTGCACCAAGGACAACACGTGACGCATCATAGTACACAGTGTAAGACCCCAAACTCGTAGGCAATACCAACATTGGGGTTGTAGTCAAAGAAGCCTTAAGCTTTTGAAATATCTCCTCACACTCATCAGTCCATCTGAACGGGGAAGCCTTTTGGGTCAATCTGGTTATAGGTGTAGCAATTGATGAGAAACCCTCCACGAAATGACGGTAATGCCCGACCAAACAAAACAAAACTCCAGATCTCAGTAGCTAAAGACGATCTGGGCTAACTCTGCACTGCTTCAATCCTATTCGAATCTACCTTCATCCCCTTTCTAGACACCACATGACAAAAAAATGCCACTGAATCAAGCCTGAATTCACACTTAATGAATTTTGCCTCAAGGTTTGGAGCACCGTCCTCAAATGCTTCTCATGATCCTCCATACTATGGTAGTATACCAAGATATCATCAATCACAATGACGAATGTCAAGATAGGGTTGGAATGCACTGTTGATCAAGTGCATGAATGTTGCTGGAGCGTTGGTCAACCCAAATGACATCACAAGGAACTCATAGTGAGCATACCGAGTCTTAAAG
Source organism: Nicotiana undulata (assembly GCA_005239495.1). NCBI lineage: Eukaryota > Viridiplantae > Streptophyta > Magnoliopsida > Solanales > Solanaceae > Nicotiana > Nicotiana undulata. The sequence goes on along the minus strand of ML265854.1, from coordinate 220,611 downwards.
GTTGTCTTCATATATCTAGATCCCTAATCTTTAGGTGATGATAACCTAACTGCAAAATCAATATTTGAGAACACCCTGGAACCCTGTAGCAGATTAAATAAGTCATCAATGCAATGTTTACCTGTTCTTCATTGTAACCTTTTTCAACTGCTGATAATCAATACACGTGTGCATATAACTATCTTTTTTTCACTTGAACAAGATCGCATCAACCCATGGTGAAAACTAGGCCAAATAATTCCTTTATCAAGCAACTCTTGCAACTTCTCCTTTAACTCTTTCAACTCCGCTGGGGCATACGAGATGGTGTAATAGAAATGGCCCGAGTGTCTGGAATCAAGTCAATACCAAAATCAATATCTCCATCGGCCAGCATGCCCGAAGGATCTGCTGGAAATACATCTAGATAGTCCTTTAGTATTGGAAATAACTCAATAGTAGGTGTATCAACACTAATATATGTCACTAAGGCTAGATATGAATCACACCCCTTCTCAACCATCTATTGTGCCTTAAGGTAGGACAAAACCCTACTTGGAATATAATCACAAGTACCCTTCCACTGCAACCATGGTAAACTGGGCATAGCCAATGTCACCATCTTGGTATGACAATCAAGAATAACATGATAGGGTGACAACCAGTCCATGCCCAAAATAACATCAAAGTCTACCATACTGAGCAATAATAGATCAACTCTGGTCTCAAAACCACCAATAACAACTAAACATGGCCAATACACACGGTCAACAACAATTGAATCTCCCACAGGCGTAGACACCTAAACAGAAGAACTCAAAGAATCACAAGATATAAGCAAATATGGAGCGAAGTAAGATTATACATATGAGTAAGTGGAGCCTGGATAAAATAAGACTGATGCATCTTTATGACAAACCAGAACAGTACTTGTGAAAACTGCATATAATGCAACTGCCTCCGTCTTACCTGAAAAAGCATAACATTTGGCCCGGAATCCCCCTCTAAGGCGACCCCTACCCGCCTGACCTCCACCCCTGGCTGGATGTGCATGTGGAGTGGCAACGGGAGCAGTAACCAGGGCCTGAGAAATTTGGGGCCTTGTGGAATACGTGGAACCTGAGCAGTCGGTGGAGGTGCACCCTCCCGAGTCTAGGGCATTCCCTCACCATATGACGAGTATCATCACACTCAAAACAAGCTCTCGGAGGACATGACTACTAAGACTTGCTCGGTCCTGGTCAGCTGGACTAACCACTGAAAGCACCCCATGCAAGAGGTGCACTAGACAATGGCGGTGCATAATGGGAAACTTGAGACGTGGAAGTAGCCGAAGTACCACTGGAAGCTGGAAGTTTTAAATGAGCTAGATGGCTCACATAGCCTCTACCATGATAGGGTGCGACTGGGCATGGGCACCACTATATCCGCGAGAATCTCGAGGCCTCTTGGCCTCCTTGTACTCTCTCTCCTAGGCTTGCATACCCTCCAATCTATATGTGATTTCTCCCACCTGCTATATGGGGTATCAGTCTCCAACTCTCGAGCCATGCTAAATATGATATCATAATTGAGCCCCTAGATAAAACGACAAACTCAGTCTCTAACAGTGGAAATCAAGGTAGGTGCATGTCTGGATACCTCACTGAATCTGTCACCATACTCTGACATTGTCATAGTACCCTAGTGCAACTGATCAAACTCCGCATGCCATGCATCTCGAAGGCTCTGGTTAACAAACTTTCTCAAGAAGATCTCTGAAAACTAAGCCCATGTGAGTGAAGCTGCATCGGCTGGGCTGCCCTCCTAGTATGTCCACCACCACTGATACCCTGGTCCTAACAGCTGGAATGTAGTAAAAGCATCCTCGTTTGTCTCCACAATACCCATGGTGCGGAGAATACTGTGGCACTTCTCTAGAAAACCATATGTATCCTCTGTAGCTTGGCCGCTGAAAGTAGGAGGATGGTACTTCTTGTACCTCTCAAGTTAAGCTGCTCCTCCTCAGATGCTGCAGCCCTAACCTCGGGCTGATTTGGAACAACTGGTCGCACTACTATAACCTCTGGGACCTAGTCAACATGGACCTGCGTCTTTGGGGTATGGGCTGCAGGAGTCTGAGATCCTCCAGCGTGAGATGTGGCTGGTGAAAGTGGAATCAACCCCGCCCGAGCTAGAGTACCAAACATGCTCAAGAACTGTTGATACCCANATAATAACTTAACATTATAAAAATATAAAGAGTCATTTGTCGCATAAATAATGTAGTTATACATTAATATGGGCTATTATTGCAAACAATGTGCAATTAGCCCCAAAAAGGAAAATGTAATTAGGAAAAATGCACTGAAAAATATTTAAAACATCATGTTGGTGTAAATGATAATTCTAGATGATTAAATCATCATAAAAGTAATTTGAAGGATAATTATTGGATATTTATATAATAAAATGCAGAAATAAATCGATTTAAAGCCTTTATAAATTATGGAAAATTATGAATAATGCTTGTATATGCTTATAAACTAAATGATTATGAATATATACTATTTTGAAATTTTATATATATATATATATATATATATAAAATTTCAAAATAGTATATATTCATAATCATTTAGTTTATAAGCATATACAAGCATTATTCATAATTTTCCATAATTTATAAAGGCTTTAAATCGATTTATTTCTGCATTTTATTATATAAATATCCAATAATTATCCTTCAAATTACTTTTATGATGATTTAATCATCTAGAATTATCATTTACACCAACATGATGTTTTAAATATTTTTCAGTGCATTTTTCCTAATTACATTTTCCTTTTTGGGGCTAATTGCACATTGTTTGCAATAATAGCCCATATTAATGTATAACTACATTATTTATGCGACAAATGACTCTTTATATTTTTATAATGTTAAGTTATTATTTTTAATCATTTTAGTGCACAAATGATATTTTTGTTATTTATTAATTACCTATAAAAATTATGTTTTATTAAATATTGGGTATTTAAAAACTAGCCTAAAAACCTACCTATTTTCGGACCAATAACTTGCCCAAAATTTAACACCCTAGCCCAAATAAACCCCATCCCAAATCAATTAACCTAACCCCACACCCAGTCGTAACCTGTTTAACCACCCGACCCAAGATCCCTTTTAATCGTGGCCGTTGATCTCTAACATCAACGACTCACATTACATTCTCCCCCTTATGTCACGCCCCAAAATCGAAGGACGAGATCGGCGCCTAAACGGGTGAACCCAGTCAAGCGGACCTGGATTGCCTTTCCTGCCCAATGTATTACCCCGTGTTCATAACATACATTATTTCATGTGAGTTAGCCGATTTTAGATTCAAAGTACATTTTACAACATAATTCCATTTCTTTTTTTCACTTTTAGCATTTCAACGATTGGTATCCAAACATACATAATACATACATAACTTTCCAACATAATCCACGATTCCGAGTACGTACTATTACTACCCAAATATACATATATACACCCACATCATGTCTACGGAGCCTCTACGAATACTAGGGATTTTACATAACTTGCCGGTAACAAGGCCCCGGCTATACCTTTACAACATAAGCAAAAGAGCGTGGTATAATCCTCACACGGCCCTGAGGAGAAGAGTGGCTCACCACAACTGCTAAAGAGATGAAGAGGAGGCGCCACTAACGGCGGATTGAGCTACCTTCTATGGAACCACCTACATCCATATAAAAGATGTAGCGCCCCCGGCAAAAGGGACGTTAGTACTGTGGAATAATACTAGTATGTATGAACAAACTTTACCCCAAGTACAATCAAGCAGTACACATATAAGAGACAGTTATTAGAACCAACAAGCATTGCACAGAAACAGAAACAACCAAAATCAAGAGTTTCACAGATTCCTCTTTTCTTTTTCAACACCACCATATTCAAGATTTTCATAGATTTTCATTTCAATGTGATCACATTCCATCCTTATTACCTCGGCCACCCTTATCACCTTCTCTCACCCTTATTACCTCGTCCACCTTTATTACTCCGTGTTGCGGCGTGCAACCCGATCCCACCGGACAATCACATTTCATATGCACCAATTAAATCACAAGGATCTTCATCATGAAGAACATAAGTTCATATCAACAAACAACTATGTGAAATCAAGGCACAATGATCATTACCAATCAGTAATTCATATATGGTGTTGCCACAATCATTTAACTCAATAAAATCAGTCCATATTTACTTTCATCATTTGCTACACAGCCTTTAGCACTTTGATACGTTCAACAATGTATTTGACAGTAACATCAACCAACATTTCAATCACAAAGATTCTCATCATCAAAGATATTCATTCGTAACAACCAAATAACCATATGAAATCTAAGCCACAGAAATCTTTATCAAACAGTGAGTCATATACGGTATGCCATCAACATTTAGCTTAATTAGTTTATCCACGTTTCCTTCCCATTATTTACTACACAACATTTAGCACTTAGATACATTCAACAATTGGATTCGTTATCATTCCTTTCGTTTGGTAGTACGTCCTTTCGTACCGAGGTATTCAACAGTTAACGAGCTTTGCACATAATAGAGTAGGCACAATGGATCACCATTTTCACAATCTCATATAGCACGGTGGTATGTCAATCAACTAGGACAATCAGAGAATAGAATCTTACGTCCCAACACATTAGAACAATCAATTCACATATTCTCAAACAAAGCACACATACCGTATGCTCGGACACCAACAAGAGGAATCTACAAAGGTTAAAAAATTTCCCCTTTTAATTTCTATCACAAATCACCGAACCGTCAAACAACGTCAATCTAATTCATAAAGTAACACATTCATCTTAGAATTGGGAATCATGAACACAATTCGAACTCGCTTAGGCATTTTATCGAATGCTATGTGACCCCTTAGATTTCTAACCCCTTCTTTGTGAATATTTACCCTAACCCACTTCCTTTTACTAGATTGCGACAATTAATGGACATGCATGCAAGGTTCCTCACTTTTATCTTCAAGAACTCATTTAGGGGAGTTCTACTTATTAACCAAAAATCTAGAAATTTAAGAGAAATGGGGTGGAGACTTACCTCTTTAAGTGAAGAAGACAATAACTCGATAATTCCCGGGCTTGAGTGATTGAGGAAAATCGAATGGATGATGTTGAAAGCCTTTTTCTCAAAAACTCTCTTTTTCTCTCTCTATTCTTAGTCAGAAAATGGTTAAAATGAAGGGGAGGGGTGTTTTATTGAAAAGGAGGTCGGGTTTTAATATTAGAAATTAGGAGTCCCGACACGGAATGCGGTCAGGAATGCGATCGTATTCCTGCTCTGCGGTTCGCATTCCTGTCGCATAATGGCCCCCAAAATGGGCCAAAATTGGAAACATTCTTCCCAGGTATGCGACCACTATGCGGTCCGCATACTTGTTATGAGATCGCATAGTGCGTCGCATAACCTCCCTCGCACAAAAACCATGGGGCAAGAATGCGACAACTATGCGGTCCACATTATCAGAATGCGATCACATTCTGGGCCGCATAATTGTCCTCTATTTGGGAAGTGGCCTGCCCAGGTATGCGACCACTATGCGGTCCGCATACCTATTATGCGATCGCATAGTGCGTCGCATAACGCGCAATTCATGGAAAATTTTCTCTTTCAAATTCCGGGTTACTTTTAACCCAAAATGGGTCCATTTTAAGAATTTCTACAGTTATACAACACGAGGACCTATTCGGGCATTATTTTAGACGTAATTTTTTTTACGGGTCTTTACATCCTCTCCCACTTAAAATCTTCATCCTCGAATGAGGATCGGTAAATCATTTGGTTTTGAAAACACATTATGCCAACCCCCAATTTTCACTAACTCCGATATTTTTTTGAAAAATTCGCCAGAGTTTCCTCTGTAAATAGGCCTATCTACCTGTCAAAGATCCTTCGAAACTCATTTCCAATTTAACGCTACATAATGCGGTTATTCTAACAACTTGTATATAACCTTGTTACCTCAACAACTTGCATATATTCAATTACTTACACATGCCATATATACTTCAATTAATCATTACCAATCTACACTTCTATTAGTTTTTTAACCATCTCATGAGTTTCACATAGTTTCACTTACTCTAATCATTTGAACACTCTTCAGTTATCCCATCAAATCACACATAATTCAATTACTTCAACCTGCTCAGACATAATTTAGTCAACACCACAACGTGCATATCATCTATCTACCACATGAATTGCAAAAAATTTTAGCTTGCTACCAAGAGCTGCACATTACTCAAATAATCATAAAATACGCAAATATGGCACAACTTGAGATGTTACAATAACAAGGAAAATTAGGAGAGTGAGGTGTTTTTACACAAGATCAAACACAAGGGTGTATTCACTTAGAGATGGTGACTCTCACGATCGCTACTAGACTTGTTGAAACAAATGGGGATATTTTTCTTTCATTTCATTTTCCACTTCCCACGTGGCTTCCTCGACTCGCTGACTTCGCCATAACATTTTAACAGAAGCAATTTCTTTGTTCCTCAATCTACGGACTTGCCAATCAAGAATAGCAACCGGAACCTCTTCATATGACAATTATTCATTAATCTCAATGGTCTCAACTGGCACGATGGCGGATGGATCTCCAATTACCTTCTTCAACATAGACACATGGAATACCGGGTGCACTAATGACATTTCAGGGGGCAATTCCAGCCTATACGGGACTTGCCCTATCCTTTGAGAGATCCGATATGGCCCGACATACCTTGGGCTCAATTTCCCTTTCTTTCCAAACCGCATGACCCCCTTCATGGGAGATACCTTCAAGAATACCCAATCATCTACTTGAAACTCTAAGTCTCTACGACGAACATCCGCATAGGATTTCTGACGACTTTGAGCAGCTTTTATCCTTTCCTAAATGACTCTAAATTTTTCCATAGGTTGGTGCACAAGATCTGGTCCTAACAATTCTGCCTCACCAACCTCAAACCATCCGATCGGAGATCTACACCTCCTTCTGTAATATGCCTCAAATGGGGCCATCTGAATACTAGCATGAAAGTTGTTATTGTAAGCAAATTCTATAAGCGGCACGTTATCATCCCAGCTACCCTTGAAATCCAGAACACAAGCCCGTAACATATCCTCAAGCGTTTGAATAGTCCGCTCTGCTTGATCGTCCGTCTGTGGGTGGAAAGCTATGCTGAGATTTACCTGAGTACCCAAACCTTGCTGAAATTTCCTCCAAATGTTAGCTGTGAACTTGGCCCCTCGATCCGAGATAATAGAAACTGGAGTGCCATGAAGTCTGACTATTTCCTTAATATACAACTGAGCATGTTGTTCTGCAGTATCAGTGGACTTGACTAGCAAGAAGTGAGCTGATTTCGTGAGTCGATCCACTATCACCCAAATTTAGTCGAACTTGCGCTGAGTGCGACGTAACCCTACCACGAAGTCCATATTGATCATCTCCCATTTACACATCGGTATTTCCATAAGCTGAGTTAACCCACCGGGCCTCTGATGCTCGGCCTTTACCTGCTGACAATTCGGACATCTAGACACAAAGTTCGTCACACCCCTCTTCATACCATTCCACCAATAAATCTCCTTGAGATCGTGATACATTTTCGTAGAACCTGGGTGAACAGAATACCTGGAATTATGAGCCTCTACCATCGCTCTTTGCCCGAGATCATCCACATCTGGAACACACAATCTCCCTTGACACCGTAATACACCGTCATCATTGCCGAGTGAAAATGCTGAAGTTTTGTGATTCAAAATTGCTTCCCTCAATTGTATCAATGCAGGATCTCTGAATTGCTTTTCCTTGACTTCAGTTACAAGCGAAGACGCCGCTCCATTACGCACCACGACATTCCCCTCATCTGAGGTCGAAAGAGAGACCCCAAGACTGGCCAACTGATGAACCTCTCGAGCCAAAGGCCTCTGACCGACTTCTAAATGTGCCAAGCTACCCATGGATTTCCGACTAAGAGCGTCGGCTACCACATTCGCCTTTCCTGGATGGTACAAAATATTCATATCATAATCTTTGAGCAATTCTAACCACCTTCCCTGCCTCAAATTTAACTCCTTCTGCTTGAATAAATACTGAAGACTCTTGTGGTATGTGAACACGTCCACATGGACCCCATAAAGATAATGACGCCAAATTTTCAATGCAAACACAACTGCTGTTAGCTCCAAATAATGCGTCGGATAATTCTTCTCGTGATTCTTGAGCTTCTTGAAGCATACGCTATAACCTTACCACACTGCATCAACACACACCCTAAACCAACTCTCGAAGCATTACAATAAACCACGAATCCCTCCGAACCTTCTGGCAAGGTCAACACTGGTGCCAAAGTCAATCTCGACTTCAATTCCTAAAAACTCTTTTCACAAGCATCGGACCACTGAAACTTAACTGCTTTCTGCGTCAGCTTAGTCATAAGGGAGGCGAGAGTAGAGAATCCCTCCACAAATCTCCGGTAATACCCAGCTAGACCAAGAAACTACGAATCTCTGTCGGTGTCGTTGGTCTAGGCCAATCCTTTACCGCTGAAATCTTTTGGGGATCCACTTGAATCCCTTTCCTAGAATCAACATGGCCCAGAAAGGTGACTGATTCTAGCCAAAACTCACATTTTGAAAACTTTGCATACAACTGGTGTTGATGAAGAGTCTGCAGAACTGCCCTAAGGTGATTAGCATGATCTTCCTAACTTCGCGAATAAACAAGGATATCATCAATGATGACTATCACGAAGGAGTCAAGAACGGCTTGAAAATCCAATTCATAAGATCCATAAAAGCTGCTGGGGCGTTGGTTAGCCCAAAATACATGACCAAAAATTCAAAGTGCCCATAACGAGTCCTGAAGGCGGTCTTAGGAATATCCTGCTCCCTGATCTTTAAATGGTGGTACCCTGACCATAAATCAATCTTTGAGAAGAACCTAGCACCTTGCAACTGATCGAACAAATCATCTATCCGAGGCAGTGGATATTTATTCTTGATGGTGACCTTATTGAGTTGCCGATAATCAATATACATTCGAAGTGATCCATCATTTTTCTGACAAAAAGAACCGGTGCGCCCCAAGGCGACTTACTTGGCCGAATGAAACCCTTTTCTAATAGATCTTTCAATTGCTCATTTAACTCTCTCAATTCTGCTGGCGCCATCCTGTAAGGTGAAACAGATATTGGTTTCGTATCTGGCAATACATCAATCCCGAAATCAATCTCTCTATCTGGTGGAATCCCAGGAAGCTCATCCGGAAACACTTCAAGAAACTCATTCACAACCGGCACAGACTAGGGAGCAGGCACCTCTGAAGTGGTGTCCGCAACCCGGACCAAATGATAGATGCATCCTTTCCTGATCATCTTGGAGGCTTTAAGATAGGAAATAAACCTTCCCTTTGGCACAACATCATTCCCTTTCCATTCAATAACGGGCTCGTTAGAAATTCGAGCCTCATAATTCTGGTTCGGCAGTCGAGTTTAGCAAAACATGAGTAAAGTCAATCCATTCCCATGATAACATCAAAATCTACCATTTCTAACTCAATAAGATCGGCCGTGGTATCTCGACCACACACCGTGACAACAGAACTCCCCGTAATCGAATCACCAACCGGAGTCGACACTGAGAACGACTCATGAAGCTGTTCGGGTTCTATCCCAAAACTCGAAGCAATAAATGGAGTAACATATGACAAAAAGGACCCCAGATCAATAAGAGCATAAACACCAAGCATTTGTACAGTCAGAATACATGTGACAACATCTGGAGAAGCCTCCACACTTTTGCGACAACTCAAAGCATAGAACCGATTGGGTCCCCCTTGACCCCGTGCTCTACCCCTAGCTGCACCGCGCCCTGTTGGAGCTGGAGGGCGTGCTGAAGATGTAGCGGCCGAAGAACCGAACGGCTGAGCAGTACCCCTACCCGTTCCCTGACTGGGCACACGACAATTCCACTGGGTATGACCTCTCACTCCACATCTGAAGCATACCGGAATATCCAAGTAACATGGCTCAGAATGGAACCTCTTCACTTAGGGCATGCGGTTCTTTGTTGTTGCTGAAACCTCCCACCAGAATGACCTAACTGGTGGAACCTCTTACTATCTGAACCGGGACCAAAACGACCTCCCTGCTGATAATTGTGCCCTGATGGCGGCGCACTGGCTGAGGACTGAGCATATGATTGAGAAGGCCCTGATGACCCTTTCCCACACACTCATGTGGCCCTACTTAAGGACCTCAAACTCTGCAGCACGGGCTACCATAGTCTCGGTATGCAAGAAATGATCCATGAAAGCATGTACGAACTCGACCCACCTCGCCGGAGGACTCCCTTCTCCACAGGAACTCTCCCACATCTCAAACCATGAATATGCTGCTCCCTTTAGACGATAGGAATCCAACTCAACTCTCTCTATTTCAATATCTTTCATAACCCGAAGAATCTTGTACATTTCATCTATAAAATCTTGAGGATCGACCTCTGGGTCGGTGCCTGTGAACTCTGGAGGGGTTAACCGCAAAAACTGGTTGACACTAGAAGCTGAAGAATCCCCTTGCTCTCTAGAGGACGCAGGGGCAGCCTGAGATCTTTGGGCCTGGGAGGCCACTAACTGAGTCAACATCTGAATAGCTCCCCCTCAGAAATACTGGGACCGGAAGCTGGAACTGAGGAAGGATCAGGAACATCAGCGGGAGGGATTTCAGTACCCTCCGTTTGAGCAGGAATAGGGATAGACTGGCCTGACACGGAGGAGTCAGGCAGATTCAAGGTCGGGGAATAATTCTCACCCGCACCATCAGATAAAGGATGTATGGCCACACTCGGGGTGGCATTGCCCTCTAGGCCGAGTCGAGCTCTCTTCTTGGGCGCCATTTACTGAAAATTAGGACAATGCACGAATTAGATAGAGACATTCTCACCTTTAACTTCATCGCACGATACAGAGTAACAATGAAAGGATATTTTCCTAAATGTCCATGCAACCCCCTAATTATAGATGTTGTCGACAACACACCGATAAGAAGGGCTCTAGTAGACAAGGCTCCGAGACATCCTATGACACTTTTAAAACCTTAGGCTCTGATACCAAGTTTGTCACGCCCCAAAATCGAGGGACGAGACCGGCGCCTAACCGGGTGAACCCAGTCAAGTGGACCTTGATTGCCTTTCCTGTCCAACGTATTACCCCGCGTTCATAACATATATTATTTCGTGTGAGTTAGCCGATTTTAGATTCAAAGTACATTTTACAACATAATTCCATTTCTTTTTTTCCCTTTTAGCATTTCAGCGATTGATATCCAAACATACATAATACATACATAGCTTTACAACATAATCCACGGTTCCGAGTATGTACTATTACTACCCAAAAATACATATATACACCCACATCATGTCTACAGAGCCTCTACGAATTCTAGGGATTTTACATAACTCGTCGGTAACAAGGCCCCGACTATACCTTTACAACATAAGCAAAAGAGGGTGGTATAATCCTCACACGACCCCGAGGAGAAGAGGGGCTCACTAGAACTGCTGAAGAGATGAAGAGGAGGCACCACTAACGGCGGGCTGAGCTACCTGCTATGGAACCACCTACATCCATATAAAAGATGTAGCGCCTCCGATAGCACGGTGGTATGTCAATCAACTAGGACAATCAGAGAATAGGATCTTACGTCCCAACACATTAGAACAATCAATTCACATATTCTCAAAAAAAGTACACATACCGTATGCTCGGACACCAACAAGAGGATTCTACAAAGGTTAAAGTTAGCCATACATACCTTGGGTCGAATTTTCCCCTTTTAATTTCTATCACAAATCACCGGACCGTCAAGAAACGTCAATCTAATTCATAAAGTAACACATTCATCTTAGAATTGGGAATCATGAACACAATTGGAACTCGCTTAGGCATTTTATCGAATGCTATGTGACCCCTTAGATTTCTAACCCCTTCTTTGTGAATATTTACCCTAACCCACTTCCTTTTACTAGATTGCGACAATTAATGGACATGCATGCAAGGTTCCTCACTTTTATCTTCAAGAACTCCTTTAGGGGAGTTCTACTTATTAACCAAAAATCTGGAAATATAAGGGAAATGGGGTGGAGACTTACCTCTTTAAGTGAAGAAGACAATAAATCGATAATTTAGGGCTTCAGTAGTTGAGGAAAATAAAATGGATGATGTTGAAACCCTTTCTCTCAAGAACTCTCTTTTTCTCTCTCTATTCTTAGTCAGAAAATGGTTAAAAATGAAAGGGAGGGGTGTTTTGTTGAACAGGGGGCCAGGTTTTAAAATTAAAAATTAGGAGCCCCGACACGGAATGCGGTCAGGAATGCGATCGTATTCCTGCTCCGCGGTCCGTATTCCTGTCGCATAATGCCTCTCAAAATGGACCAAAACTGGAAACATTCTGCCCAGGTATGCGACCATTATGCGGTCCGCATACATGTTATGTGATCGTATAGTGTGTCGCATAACCTCCCTCGCACAAAATCCATGGGGCAAGAATGCGACAGCTATGCGGTCCGCATTACCAGAATGCGATCACATTCTGAGCTGCATAGTTGTCTTCCATTTAGGCAGTGTCCTGCCCAGGTATGCGACCACTATGCGGTCCGCATACCTGTTATGCGATCGCATAGTGCGTCGCATAACGCGCAATTCCTGGAAATTTTTCTCTTTCAAATTCTAAGGTACTTTAAACTCAAAATGGGTCCATTTTAAGAATTTCTACAGTTATACAACACGAGGACCTATTCGTGCATTATTTTAGACGTGAAATTGTTTTACAGGTCTTTACACCTTAATTACCCTAAACAACCCTAACACTAATCATTTCTCACTGGCCACCGCCCTCATATCCCACCTCCCTTCTCCCTCCTAAGAACCCTAGTCGTCGCCCCCCTAAAATCTCTCTTAATCCAACATGATATGGATTTCTATGGCCACCCTATGCCATATATGGCCTCTCTTTGGTACTGGATCCTTTTCTATACTAGTTGCCTAAACATGGAAAGCAGATCTCATAAGAATCGAACCAAAGTCGACTCAAACCCTTAACTTTTCTGATATCCTGTCTATATTCTTCATTTGCTCTATTACAAGTATGAATATTTCTGTATCTCTTGTTGATTCTTACTTACGCAGAACTAGGGTTTTCAGATCTCTTTTAATCGAACCAAAAATGGGTTCAATTCTCTGATTTTAAGTGTTATTGTATCCATATTCATCCTATATTCTATTATAGCCCGATTTTCCTTTATATTTTTGTCAATATTTATCGAGCCCTAAAACAGGGATTTTTAGATCTTCTTTTTGAACCTAAATTTGGTTTGATTCTCTGATTTTGAGCAATTTTTGTGTCTCTATTCATCTTGTGCTACTGTGTTCGTGAATATTCCGTTAATATGTGTTTTCCTAAAATTAGAGTTTACTAGCTTATTCTCCTAATTTGATTTTGAATTGATTTATGTGTCTCTTTCCTTTTATGGTCTTATTGTTTGTATTTTCTTCTTATGTGCTTGTTCTACTGCTATATAAACCGACCCCCCCTTCCCTTTTGAGGGAGAACTTTTTAATCGCTATAATCTTACTAAAAGGGAGAACTTTTGAATCGCTATAATCTTATTAAAATTTAAATCTCTATTCTATTATTCCTTTATTATCTCGTTCTATACTTTGGTTCTTGGCCGGCTGAAAGCCAAGGCCCGCTAAAATTCTGTGTTCTTGCTCCTCGTTGATATTCAGAACACTGTGGACTTTTGTTCTTTCTTGTATTTTTGCTTAACTGGTAAGTTATTAGACCTCGTAGTTTCATTCCCATGTATCTGTGATTTGCACATGTCTTCACTTCTGGAGGTTGTAATTTAATGTGTTCCTGTGGGTTGTTCTTGTGTGAAATTATGATTGCTTCACTTTAGTTTTAGGTCTCGTTAACCTTCGACTTCATTATGTTGACAATTTGAAATATGCATAAACCTGATTTGAGTGAATTAGATTCCTTTAAAGCTTATCTAGCCTATGTGTCGCAACTTACTGATGTTTAGGGATTTTGCATATCTTTGTTGTTTAATTTTTCTATCAATCCTATTACTCGAACATGCTTACTTAAATGATTCGTATCCCTTTATAGACCAGTTGATGGTGCATGAATATGTATATTAACTATGTAGCATAAGTATGTCTCCTGTCCTGAATTTGCTATGATATCATGTTCCTTATTAGTATGCTTCTAACATGTCTTGACTTCCCAGTAGTTTCCATGATCTGTTCTCATCCTTTCAAAATTCTGTTGCCAATTAATACGATTCCCTTCTTGTAACACTAGCCTCTATACTTAGTATAATTTGAACCATTTATTTACTATGAGTTTGTGTATACCAATCATGCAAACCTGTTTTGTTAATGTGTGACTATTTATGCACTAGGTGTTGAACTTGTTCTTCTGAATCTTTGCTAAGTCTGTTCTTAAAACCTAAAGCCATGTTGATTATCTTCTCAATTGCTCAACTTGACTATGCTTGTATCCTTCAGTGCTGTCCCTCAACCTTTGTTTACTCTCTTTCACTTGTTACCTGGGCTATTTTGAGTTCTCTTTCTTAGCCGGATGAAAGCCAAGGCTACCTAGGTTCTATCATTGGCCTCCCTAGTGTGAACACTGATCGCGGTCCAATTAAGACCCTTGTGAACTCTGACACACTAGTACTTGGTCCTTAGTCATTCCCCGAATCTCCTGTATTAACCTCCCTAGTGTGAGCACTTCTCGAGGTCCAATTGAGACCATTCTGAACTATGACACACTAGGGTCTAAGTTTCCTTGGCACTCTATCCTTAATGCTCGATCCTACCCCCTTTATACTTATTGAATGAGCCAGTGGGCTTGTGTACATGAATGTCATTTGAATCTTTGATGGTTACTAGGATTTTGGTTATGCATATTATTTTCTGGGATGTTGTGAAACTACGTGGACTTGAGGTTGAAGGCCTAGTCTGGACGGGTATACATTGGGAATGCCTTAGGCCCACTATAGTTATTCTATAATTTATCTCAGTCATTGGGCTTGTAATAATGTTGTAATAATAATTGGTGTGTTAGTAAAATTGGGAAAAGGGGTTTATTTTTATATTTTGCATGAAATGGGTTGAAATCTTGCCTATAGGTGTTTACTTTGCTGCTATGGTATGTGTTAGATAACCTGCCTATATGTATTTAATTTGTTTAACATATTATGTTTCTACATGCTAGATGTCATGCCTATAGGAAATAAATGACCAATCTTTCAATTGCAGGATGTTCACTAGATACCATGATCATAGGATCCTTTTAGAAATCATGCCTATAGAGTTTTAATTGGTTAATGTGTTGTTGTTATATAGGAGACATGCCTATAGGAGCTAAAACTAGTTTCAATTGCTAATTGTAGAAGTTCTGCCTATAGGATAATCCTACTCGCTTTTAAGTGCTAATATTGAACTTTCAACACTGTTTCATTGTCACTATTAGAAAGCATGCCTATAGGATCAAACTGAGTAATTCTGAATGTCTTCCATAGCTATCACTACTAACTACTGTGTAAATCACCTAGATAGCATGTCTATAGGTTTAATCGCTTATAACTTGCAATCAGTAGGAAATTGTGTAGTCGCTCAGAAATTGTCTAAAATGGCACCTTGCATATGAAATTGTCTGCATGTTCAAAATCCAAAATCACATAGAAATCATGTCTATAGGTCCTAATGACTTTAACTTGTCTCAATGTTGAAACTGTCAAAGCCTAATTTGTTTGCGTGCATTTGTTGCCTAAGTGTGGAGGCTAACTTGAGCTCTTATTTGCTTTTACATGAAGTCCAACTTGCTTTTGTATTTCGCCTAGTTTTATCATTTTTGAGAAACCTAAGTAAGTCTAGAACCACCAAAAATAGAGATCCAAATGCCTCCGGGACCATAGGAATGGAACGGGTATTGCACGCATAATGTACGATTTAAAATCAGTTAGCGCGCTTTAGGTAACAACTCAAAGATAGTAATCGGGTAGCAGGAGATGATAGTCTGTGCCCGCTGAATAATACGAGTAACACCCCTTCTCGAGGGAGTTACGAAGTATTATTATGTTGCACGGGGTGATCCTTTAGGCTTAAAAACTTAGGATTAGCCTTAAAATCAACTATTTTTTTTTATTTGCCCAACTTTTTGTCTCTTCTCTTTATTTTGACTAATTCATATAATTCGAGTTCGACCGAGACCCACAGTTGTGGACCTCCAGGAATTCCTAACACCTTCTCCTCGAGGTAATTTGAGCCTTTACCAAATCATTGGTGATGCAAACTGGTTAAACTAGAGTTACTTGCAAATAGGTGCCCTAACGCACCTCAAACCCGTTAGGTGGAGACTCTCTCTTTTAACACCCTTCCTTAAAAGAGTTGTCACATGTCGAAACCTGATTTCCTGAGAAAAAGGGGCGCGACAAGAACTATGTGAGGTTCTCCTGAAGTACAGAGGTGGCAAAAGGCGCCTCAGGTGCCTGGCCCCCTATTGGAGCTACTAGTGGCTCCTTTGTCATAGCTCGGACAAGTGCTCTGGCTGCACCACGTGCCCTTCCTCAGCCTTTACCTCTACCGCAGCCTCTCGCGGCTCTAGCAGAGGGTGCGAGTGTCTAATCGTTAGATCCAGCGGTGCGTGTCCTCACCATCTGTGACTTAACAAAATATAAAGATTCAAAATTTCGTAGTCAACAAATGCACACGATAAAGAATCAAAGAATTGAAGTTTCTTAACAGTTCCATAGCCTCTCAAAGATAAGTACAGACGTCTCCAGACTGATCCACAAGACTCTACTAAACCTTCTTATGACTCGTAGCACCTATGAACCTAGAGCTCTGATACCAACTTGTCACGACCCCAATCTCCCTCCGTAGGATGTCGTGATGGCACCTAATCTCTATGACTAGTTAAGCCTAACTTACATGAAAAAATAAAAGAAATAGTAATAAAACATCCAATTAAACCAATAGCTATCATAAGAGGACTCCACATTTCAGTTGAAAATAACCCCCAAAATATGGTGAGACCGGTCATAAGCTCTACATGAGTAAAACATCCCTAGTACATCTATATCTATAATAAGAGTATGCAATAGAAACTAAAACAGATGATGACTCTGAGGCCTGTGAATGCCGCCATGTATACCTTGAAGTCTCTGATCCAAGATAAACTCACGGATGCCAAGCCTGGTATGAAGTACCTGGATCTGCACAAAACGATGTGCATAAGCATAGTATGAGTACACCACAACAGTACCCCAATAAGTATCAAGCCTAACCTCAGTTGAGTAGTGATGAGGTCAGGTCAAGACACCTACTGCAATAAACAAATAAGCTGAACAAGTATGTTACATTACAATAATAGAAACATGGAATGAGACAATGAAGAAATACATCAAAATAAGCTACATCAAAATTTAAGACAATAAAGGCATCAAAGGAGGAAAACACATAATAAGAATACCAAGGAAACGAGGCTAACAAAACATAAGTGATGAAAATAAAAAATAACAACAGGAATCATGTCCGAAGTACCACATTATATCTCATTTCACAATCACAATCTTTCCTTATATCACTGCAGGAGTGTCACGCCCCAAAACCGAGGGACGAGACCGACGCCTAACCGAATGATCCCGGTCAAGCGGACCTGGTTTGCCTTTCCTACCCACGCGTTGCCCCGTGTCTATAATATATATTGTTCCATATGAATTAGCCAATTTAAATTCAAAGTTCGATTTACACAATAAGTTCCTTCTCCTCTTTTAACTTCAACATTTTATAATCCAAAAATATATATAATACATACAACTTTTCCAATACGGACCACGATTTCGAGCGAACGCACCTACTGCCCAAAATAGATATATACAACCCACACAGTGTCTACGGAGCCTTTAAGAGTACTAGGAGTTTTACATAAACCTGTTGGAAACAAGGCCCCGGCTATACCTTAAATGACACAACATATACAAAAGAAGACGGTATAGACTACGCACGGCCCCGAGAGGAAGTGGCGCTCACCAGAACTGCTGAAAAGATGAAGAGGAGGCACCGCTATCGGCGGACTGAGCTACCTGCTATGGAACCACCTACATCCACATCAAAGATGTAGAGCCCCTGGAAAAATAAGACGTTAGTACCGTTGAATATTACTAGTATGTATGAACAAACTTTACTCTAAGTAAAACCAAACAATGCACAGATAAGAGACAATTAGAGGAACCAAACAATTACTGAACAGAGATACAAAAACAAACACAATTGAGAGTTTCATAGATTCTTATTTCAACACAATTATATTCCACCCTTATTCCTTCTCAACAATCCACCCTTATTTCTTCCTTTTTCGGCGCGCAACCCGATCCCACCGGACAATCACATTCCAGCCTTATTACATTTTGTTGCGGCATGCAACCCGATCCCACCGTAAAATCACATTCCACCCTTATTACTTCTCACATATCACCCTTATTCCTCCTGTTGCGGCGCGCAACCTGATCCCACCCGACAATCACATTTCATATCAACAATAACAACACACAATTCAATCACAAGGCTTCATATCATAAATAGTATAATTTCATAACAACCAAACAATCATGTGTTCACAATAGTCTTTACCAAACAGTAAGTCATGTACGATGTGCCATAATCATTTAGCTTAGTACAATCAGTCCACATTTACTTCCTAGCTTTTGTAGCAACATCAACCAACAATTCAATCACAAAGATTCTCATCATCAAGTACATTCATTCGTAACAACCAAATAGCCATAGGAAATCAAGGCCACATAAATCTTTACCAAACAATGAGTCAAACGCGGTATGCCATCAACATTTAGCTCAATTAGTTAAATCCTTATTTCCTTTCCATTATTTACTGCACAATATTTAGCACTTAGATACATTTAACAATTGAAATCGTTATCATTTCTTTCATTTGGAAGTACATCCTTTCACACCAAAGTATTCACCATTTATCAAGCTTTGCACATGATAGAGTAAACACAAGAAATCATTCTTTTCACAATCTCATATAGCATGGTGGCATAGCAATCAACTAGGACAATCAGAGAATAGAATCTTACGTTTCAACACATTAGAACAACCAATTCACATATTCATAGGCCAGGAACTCATACTGAATGCTCAGACACCAACAAGGCAACTCTACAAAGATTAAAGTTAGCCATACATACCTCGAATCGGAATTCCCTTTAATTTCTATCACAGTTCACCGTACCGTCTAGCACCGTCAATCTAGTTCACAATGCGACACAGTTACCTTCGAATTAGGAATATTGAATTCATTTGAGCATTTTATCAAACACTGTGTGATCCCTTAGATTAACTAAAACCCTTTTTAGTGAAAGATTACTCTAACTTGCTTCCCTTTACTAGGTCATGGAAGATTATTCACATGCATGCAAGGTCTCAACTTTCATTCTCAAGAACCAACCTATGTGTATTTTAGTCTTGCGAAACTCTGAGAATTTGGGGAAATAGGGTGAAGACTTACCTCTTGTGATGAAGAAGATGACGACTACTTGATAAACTTCCAGGCCTGAGTAGAGATGGAGGAAATTTGGGGAAGATGAGGAATTCTCTCTATAGAACCCACTCACATTTCTCTCTATTTTAGTCAGATAGGTGTTAAAAATGAAGGGGAAAGCTGTTTTATTAAACTAGGGGTCGGGTTTTAAAATCAAAAATTAGAAGCCCCAAGCAGGAAATGCGGTCCGCATTCCTGTCGCATAAATGGTCCTCAAATGGGCCAAAATAGGAACCAGACTGCCCTAGTATGCGACCATTATGTGGTCAACCTCGAGCTCGCGCATAAGAAGTACCTACTAAAATAACGAGTCCAACCATACTAAAATAGCTCAATTTCGATCTCAAATCAACCTTCAAATCCTCAAAATATAGTCTATGACATTTTACACAAATTTCCCCAATTTTCCAACTCAAAACACTAATTAAAGGATAAAATGATGGATTCATGTATAATAGCCATATCCATGTAATAATCACTTACACCGATCAATTCCTTGAAAATTCCTCTTAAAATCGCCAAAAACCGAGCTCTCTAAGTTAAAAGATGAAGAATGAAATAAAACCCTTGTTCTATCCTTTTGTGCCCAACGTTTTCTGATTATGTTGAATATAGGTCGCTTCTGCGACGTCGCATCTACAAAAAAACCACCACAGATGAAGCTTCATTAAGGCTTAGGACATTTCGCTTCTGTGGTCCACCAAGTGCATATGTGCTTCCGCTTCTGCGGACACAAAGTGCTTGTGCAAAACAAAGACCACACCTGCGGTCCCAAGTCTACAGGGAAGTCTCCACTTTTGCAGAAAGAAAATCACATCTGCGGTTGCGCACCTGCGCAAGGATCTCCGCACCTGTGATGACTCCCCCTTCACCTGCGTGTTCGCACCTGTGGCCACTCCCACCGTAGGTGAAATGACAATAGACTTCAGTTTCTTTGACAATCCTCTAAGTCCAAAATTAATCCCGATTTCAAGCTGATTCACACCGGGCCCCTATCTAAATATACCCACATGTTCCGAAAAAACATAACGAGCATACTCGATACCTAAAATCATATCAAACAACATTGATTCAATGAATCACAGTCCAATTCAAACCTATGAAAACCATGAACATCCAACTTCCAAAACTAACTCCGATTCATGTCAAACCAACTCTGATTGACCATAGGTTTTTCACCAAAGTCATAAATGAAACAAGAGACCTATTCCAACTACCAGAATTGAAATTCGACGCCGATATAAATAAAGTCAACTGCTAGTCAAACTTCTCAGCCTTTCAAACCTTTAATTTTCTAATTTTCGCCAATTCAAGCCAAAACGGCTTGCGGATCTCCAAATAAATATCTGAACATTCTCCTAAGTCCAAAATCACCATCTGAAGCTATCGAAACCGTCAAAACTCCATTCTAGAGTCATCTACCCAAAAGTCAAACTCAGGTCAACTATTTCAACTTAAGCTTCCAACTTTGGAACTAAGCGTACCATTTGACTCTGAAACTACTCCAAAACTCACCCAAAACCAAAACGGACCACCCGGTGAAGTCATATAACCACAATATAACATAGGGGAGGCAATAAATAAGAGAACGAGGCTAAAATACTCAAAACGACCGGCTGAGTCATTACAGTAGATGGAGAATCTCAAACCCTAGTTGGGATCAACCGTCTGAATATCGAACCAAAGGTGAAAATTGTTCCTTGGATGGAGTACTGTCCAAATCCCAAAGATTGGAGTCAACGCAGTTCGATCTTGGAGGGAGTACTTGCCAAAGTTAGACAAGTACCTAAGTAATACCATAAATAGACGACTAGTGGCAGAAGGATACTAATAAGGTAAGTAGATCATAGACTGATTCCATTTCTAGGTCGAAATGGGAGAGAAATTAGGAGAAGGCTGCTAGGGTTTACAAAAGAGAAAGGGTGGGGGGGGGGGGGGGGGGGGGGGGGGGGGGGGGGGGGGGGGGGGGGGGGGGGTTGAGAGAATTTAGGGGTAGTTGGACAAAGGAAATGGGTTAGGGTTTAGGGGCGAAGGTAATTAAAAACATGGAATGGTTGCAAGTCATTGAACATTTGAGATCAACAATCAGGATTAGAGAAGAAGTCGGGTGGGTCAGGAAAGACCGAGCTATAATTAAAGGGTCGTTTGGTTTGGGTCATGGGAGATTGGGCTAATGTTTGGGCCAACTTTTGGTACGAAAATTGCCCTTTTTGGGCCTGATTTAAAAATACACAAAATGACTAATAAATAATAAAACATATATTAAGAAATTAAATACGTAAAATAATAACTTAAATTTATGAAAATAAAATAATGCTATTATGATATAAATATATATAATAAATTCAATTATTATGAGAATTTAGGCTATTATTACAAATATTTTAAATAATAATAAAATTACAAATATAATTTTATAAAATGCATTAGTTATAAATAATTATTTTAAATCAATGAAATATTTTGAAGGACTAGATATTTAATAATTAAAAATTCAAGAAATCAATTTTAAAAGTTTTAAAAATTATAGAAACTAAATTATAGAAACTACTTATATGATCCCTATCAATTGGATAATAATGCAAAAATAATACTTTGAAAGTATAAAGAATACTTTATGAAATACGAGGGCAAAATTGAGTATCAACAACTTCCCCTCTTTATTGGGAATAACGAAAGAATTATCAGGTAAAGAAAATGATAATCAATGATGTCCGAACAAACGAGGATGTGGGTATGACGTGCTTAAAATATGGGGGAGGAACCCTAGTTCTTCAGTTGCCTACATATATCTAGTTTTACGGGAATCAGGTCGCGTGTAGTTCTGGACCCAACGACGGACAAGGCCGATGGAGTCATCATGAAGATACCGTTTGTTTCAAAGAATGATTTTCTCTAGGTAGAGTAGTGTCATAAGTGGTTGATAGCTTCGGACTGAGGTGTTGAATGGCTATAGTGCGAAATTGAACGTTACAGATGCATGAAACAATATGTAAGGGTGGTTACGGAAAATGATAAATTGTCGGCTATCAATTACTTTTGGGGTGATCAAAGGGTGTGAATGTTATGAACAGAAACTAGAGCGAGAATATCTCCTGTTTGTATAACGGTTACCTTACGAGTTTCCTGCAAAACTTCAAACACCATAATGCACGCGAATATATATAGTTATTTCACAAATTTAAACATGATGCAAATTCCCTTCGGAATATGAGAATTGTCTTTCAGACGATGATGATGATCTCTTTAGACCATGATGTCCTGGGCCATGGGGCGTATGATAAAGGATTTGTAGACCACGAAATGATGTCCCCAGGCCATGAGGATGGTGCCTCTGGACTATGGCACCTTTGAATAATGATATGCAGTTTTGAGAGACCCTTAGGTCATGGATAGTGTCTTTAGACTATGATGCCTTCGGACAATATGGCGATGTTTCATCCCATGGAATGCCAAGATGCAACAGTATCAATCATTTGATAGAGGGAACATGTAATGCTTAATCATATGCGAGAACGAGATAAGGCAGTTCTTAATCTTGTATAAGATGAGGGAAATTCTTAGCCCTACGCAGGTGAAGGCAGTTCTTAGCCTTATGCAATAATATAATCAATGCTTAGCCTTATGCAATGTAATGAGCGCAGTGCTCAGTCCTATGAAGAGAAAGGCAGTGGTTACACTTATGCAATAATGGAGGATGTGCTTAGCCTCATGTAATGTATCGAGGTTAGTGTTTATCCCTATGCATAGAAAGGTAGCGTTTAGCCGTATGCAATGATGGAGACAATTCTTAGCCTTAATCAATGTAATGAGGGCAGTGCATAGCCCTATGTAGAGAAAGGAAATGCTTAGCTTTGTACAATGATGGAGGCCGTGCTTAGCCTCATGCAATTATAATGAGGGCAGTTCTTAGCCCTATATAGAGAAAGTCAGTGCTTAGCCTTATGCAATGATGGAGGCAGTTCTTAGCCTCATTCAATGTAGTGAGGGTAGTGCTTAGCCCTATGCAGAAAAGAAAATGTTTAGCCTCAAATAAATATGATAAAGGAAAGTAATTCATAGGTTGACACATTTAGTCTTGGTAGCATCTATCAATGTGGGGATAATGATCTTTGTCGTGCTTCCTTTGCGGATACATTTGATAATATTGTCTCTACTATGGCTACATCCAAAGAAAAATAATAAGTCAGAGAAAGGTTGGTTCTTGCTTTCGATTTCTTATCTCGTTCGTGATTTTGTCTTGACGCCATGCTTGAGTCACCCTGCGTAACATCTGCATATTATAGAAATGATGTTTCTGAAAATACGCATTTATTATAAATTATTTATAAGAAATGTTGTTGTTTAAAAGATAATGCACAAAAATAAATAATTTGGTCGAAACGTAGGCCGCGACATGTTTTGAGAAATCACAACAACCTTATCTTGGAATTTTAAGGACTCCCTCAAAATGTTGCCCCAATTTGATATATACTTTCGGAGATACACTTTTGGCGATCCTTGACGTAATGAGATTGAAGAAACTGGAAATCTTGCCCAGTTTCTGACCATAAAGGGGAATGAAGATTTTATTATAATGTGACCGAACCCACATGGCTGCCTACGTATCCCCTATGCAATGGGAATCAAGTCAAGCTTAGTTCATGTTATATCACAAAAAGTGAAAATAAAAATTTCAAACATAATATCTCTTGACAACGTTCAAATTGATAGGTTTTGGCCATATCTCTCCATCTATTTATTCTAATATGAATGATCCTCCTGTCGGTACTCGAGGAACCATTTAAGGACATTGCCAGTTAGGTGAGAATTTTCCTTTTGCTTCATGCTGATATGGGAAAATCCTCTTCATCACCAATTGTCTCGATATGAATGGTCTCGGTCTGACCTTCTATATTGAAAGACGTTGCCATTTATTTATGGTAAAGTTGACTGTGAGACACCATGCTCATCCTTTTACCATCAATGGGAGCCAACTAATCGTATCGACTCTGTACCAATTCTGCATCGCTAAGCTCGGCTTCCCGTTGATTGTCAAAGAAGGGTTTTCTACCTCGACGGGTATAATAACTTCAGTACCATAGATCAGCAAGTAAGGAGTTTCCCTAGCTGAGGTTCAGGTGATGCTGTATCCGAGTAGAGCAAATGGTAACTTCTCGTTCCATTGCTTGTAATTGTCCGCGATCTTCCTTAGTTTCTTCTTAATGTTCTAATTGGCGGCTTCTATGACCCTATTCATTCGTGACCTATATGTTATAGTGTTTTGGTGCTTGGTTTTGAATGTTTCACACATGGCTTTCATCAGATCATTATTGCGGTTGGCGGCGTTGTCGGTAATGATTGATGCAGGCGCTCTGAACCAACAGAAAATACGATCCTAGACAAAATTTTCTATGACTTTCTTAGTCAAAGCTTTGTAGGAGGTGGCTTCGGCCCATTTTTTGAAGTAATCGATGTCCACCAAAATGAATCTGTGTCTATTGGAAGAAACAAGCTCAACTGGTCCAATGACATCCATACCCCAAGCGATGAAAGGCCAAGGTGAACTTGTCACATTGAGCTCATTAGGTGGTATCCATATCATGTCAGTGTGTATTTGACACTGGTGGAATTTTTGCACATACTTGATGCAATCAGTTTCCATGGTCATCAAAAAATATCCCGCCCTTAATATCTTCTTGGCTAGAACTAACCCATTCATGTGAGGTCCGCGGGTTCCAACATGTATCTCTTTGGGCAACCTATATGCTTCCTTGGCATCAACACATCTTAGTAGTCCTAAGTCGGGAGTCCTTCTATACAGAATTCCTCCACTATAAAAGAAATGGTTAGCTAACCTCCGAAGTGTGCTCTTCTAGGTGTGTATGGTTTTCCGGGTATTCTTATTTCTTTAGTTATTCCCCGATATCGTGAAACATGGATTCCCATCATCTTCCTCTTCAGTATGAGCACATATGTAGGCTACTTTCGGATCTCTATTGGGATGGGGTCGATATAGTTCTTGTCTCGATGTTGTATCGTGGAAGACATGGTGGCTAGTGCATCTGGGAACTCGTTCTGGATTCTAGGAACATGCTTTAACTCTATCTTTGAGAACCTTTTGATCAGGTCTTGCACACAATGTAAGTATGGAAATATCTTAGTGTTATTGGTGGCCCATCTCCGAGTACCCGGTGTATCAGCAAGTCCGAGTCTTCGATTACCAATAATTCTTGGATATTCATGTCGATGGAAAATCTAAATCCCAAAATGCAAGCCCGTATTCTGCCATATTGTTGATGCATGGGAACCTGAGTTAGCAAATATTATATAAGTTTGACTGGTTTCTAATACTAAGACAGATCCAATGCCCACTCCTTTGAAGTTTGTGACTCCATCGAATAACATCCTCCAACCGTCATATACATTGGAAATATCCTCTCCTATGAAAGATACTTCCTCGTCGGGAAAATACGTCTTCAATGGTTCATATTTTCTTTCTACGGGGTTCTCTGCCAGTTAATCGGCCAATGCTTTCCCCTTGACAATTTTTTCTGAGTCACACAGACGATATCTAACTCACTTAGTAATATCTAGCACTTTGTTAGCTTGACCGTAGACATAGGCTTCTAAAAAATGTACTTTAGCGAATCCATCTTGATATGAGGTAAATGGTGTATACGCATAAATAATGCCACAACTTTTGGGCTATCCATATTAGGGCGCAATAGGTACGTTTCAACAAAGAATACCAAGCTTCGTAAGGACTGAACTACTTACTCAGATAATATATTGCTTTCTCTTTCCATACGATCTTATCATGTTGTCCCAAAACGCATCCAAATGCTTTGTTCAACATGGATAGGTACATCAGTAAAGGTCTCCGGGATCTAGTTGGACCAACGGATGAGGTTTGGATAGGTACTCTTTGATCTTATCGAAAACCTTTTGACATTTCTTAGGACAACTCGTTGCATCATCCTTCCTTAGCATCTTGAATATTAGCTCACATAATACCGACGACTGTTCTATGAAATGCTAATGTAGATATGGCCCAAGAAACTCATCACGTCTATTTTTCTCTTTGGTGGCGCCAGATCCTGAATGGATTTGATCTTTGATAGGTCTAACTCAATGCCACAGCGACTAATGATGAAACGTAGGAGCTTCCCGGGAGGGACTCCAAAAGCACATTCTACAGAATTCAATTTCAGATTGTACTTTCATAGTCGGTCAAAAATCTTTCTCAGGTCTGCTCTGTGATCCAGGCTTTTCTTAGACTTGATGATGACATCATCAATGTAGACTTCTATTTACTTGTGTATAATATCATGAAATAGAATGGTCATGGCCCTCATATAGGCTGCATTGGCGTTCTTCCAACTAAACGACATCATCTTGTATAAGTACACTCCTTATGGTGTAATGAAGGCTATCTTTTCTGCATCCTCTTCGTCCATCTAGATTTGGTGGTACCTTGTGATAAAATCAACAAAGTATTAGAGTTCATGCTTGTCACAATTATCAATCAATATGTTTATGTTGGGTAGCGGGAAATCATCCTTATGACTTGCTCTGTTCAGGTCTTGATAATCGACACACACCCTAACCTTCCCATCTTTCATTGATACCAACACAATGTGTGTTAACCAGGCTGGATACTCGACCAGCCAAAGGACCTTCACTTTGATTTGCTTGTTAACTTCCTCTTTTATCTTCAAACTCATGTCTGGATTGAATTTTCTGAGCTTTTTCTTTACCGGAGGACACATATGGTTGGTGGATAACTTATGGGCTACTATGGATGTGCTCAAGCCTGTCAGATCATCAAAGGACCATGGAAACATGTCCTCATAATCTTTCAGAAATTTGATATACTCTTCCCTGTCTGATGGTGATAGGTGAATGCTAATGTGAGTTTCCTTGACTGTTTCAGAACCTCCTAAGTTAATTGCCTCTATTTCTTCCAGATTCAACATTGGTTTGTTTTCAAAATCCTCAACTTTCCTGAATATTTCCTCAGGTATTACATCGTTTTCCCATTCTTCTGAATCACTCTCATCGTGTTTTGTTGTCTCATTATATGTCACGGTTGTAGTTTAAACAGGATTGCTAATAATTATCCTGACAAGAATGTGGAAAGAGAATAATATATATAAACAAAAAGCAATGATACATTAATTAAAACATAAAAACTATCAACTCAATATCTCAAGTAATCATTTCAAAATAAAATACTGAAATGTCCAAAATGCTAGAAAACAAATTAAATCATGCTAGTTCTACCAAAGCTACCCAGGTGCTCGGTGAGCCCGAGATGGTGCAGTGGTCTAGTTCCAGAGAATAACTCCATCTCCCACTGTATGGATAACAAGGTCTTCCTCTTCCTTCTTCAAGATTGCATTGCAGTCCATGTCTTCCTCGTTTAGAAACAGGCTCCTCATGCCAGCTAAGATCTCATCCTCTAAAGAACCCCAAATCACATCGGCTTGGTAGAATGTGTAGTGTAGTGGTAGTATGGGTTGAGGCAATGGGTAGGTTACCAATTATTATATTTTTGCATAGTGTATTTGTACCCGAGGCCAAAGGTTGTGCCTTGAGTGCGTGGTCGTATTGGTTCTATTATCCCTTGAAGCTTAGGACCAAGACCCTTTCCTGGTTCATACCCTAACCACAACAGCATGCTTAGAACCTTGTTTCTCCACCATCATTCTTTCTTGACTGTATTTACCTGATCAATGCTTTAGAATGTATCTGCTCCCAACCTCCTTCTATTCTCTACTGTTGGTACGGTGTGGTTGGTATAGATGAGATTTCTTCCATCCATGTGGATAACCACCTCTTGAGGATTCCCCTCAAACTTCACAGCTTGATACAAAGTAGAAGCAACTGGCCCAGCCATGTGTATCTATGATCGTCCCAACAACAGACTATAGGTAGCAGAGATGTACAACACCTGGAACTCGACAACCAACATGGTCGGGTCTATCTTCAAATCTAGGTTAGTTTCTCAAAAGTAGCTCTTTGGGACCTATCAAACTCCTTCATGTTCATGCTTCTCATCCGTATCACGGGTATACCTCTGTCTGGTCTTTTCAGAGTAGTCAAAGGGCATATGTTTAGACTCGAACCCCCACCAATCAAAACTTGAAAAATGAACTTATCTTCATATTGTACAGTGATGTGTAATGCTTTGTATGACTCAACCCTTCTGGTGGCAACTCATGTTCATGGAAAGTGGTCTTGTGACTCTCCAACAGTTTTCCTGCCATGTTTGCCATTTCCTCGCTAGTGATACTAGCAGATACATAGGCTTCACTTAACACTTTCATCAAGGCGTTGTTGTGTACATTTGAAATTTGTAACAATGACAAGCATTTGAGTGGGATTTTTGTTTAGGTGATCAACTTAAGAATTCTCCCTCGCATGTACCTTCCTCCACAGATCATTAGTACTTTTTTCCAAAATAGGTGGTTTTGATGTAGTCTCTTTACTTGTCCGCCTAAGAATTTTCAGTTTGTAGACCATGCTTGTTCTAGTCATTCTCTCGACATCACCTGTTTCTTCCATTTTATCCTTTTCTTTCCTTCATTCCTCTGCCACATAATCCCGTGGAATAACGACAAATTTGTAAGATGACGATAGAGCTACCATAACAGTGGATGGCGGCATGGAAGTGGAAAATTCAACGTCGAATGGATCCTTGGTTTTAACCATAATAGTCGAGAGCGTGAAAAGGGATGTATAGAGGTGACTCCATCTAGGATAAGACCGATGGATCCTTCTTGGTCCTATTCTTCATTAGGAAATGGGTTATTGCGGACGTTCGGTAGAGGCCTTTCCCTATATTACCTAGGTGTCAATCAATGTCTGGATATTATCTTTCAACATGCGACACTCCTCGATAGTGTGTCCCTTCATGCCTGAATGATAGACACAAATCTTGATGGGATTGACTCACTAGGAAGGATTTTCAATAGCACCTATAGGAATGGGAGTGACATAACCAACAACCTTTAGTCTCTCGTATAATTTGGCTATGGGTTCAGCAATAGGGGTGTATTATCTAGAAATTCTATGGTCGAAGTTTTATCGAGGTTTTTGGTAGTTTTGACGGGTAGGGGGAGATGAGTGCTAGTATGTTGGCTTGGTATTATAAGCGTGGTAGGTGGTGGCGTGGTAATGGTACTTTTGGGGTGAAGGCTAATATGTTGATGGAGGTGTTTATTAGGTCAGAGGAGACTTTGGACCTTGGGCTACCATCACGGCACGCGCTTCCTTCTTCTTTGAAATGCCTCTGGACTGTAAGACTTTATTAATAGCTTGCATCGCTTCAAAGTTAGTAACAGTACCATTCGTGATGACCTAATTGATTCTTTCTACCAACTTGATGATGTCGGAGAACTTATGATTCTCTATAACCATCAATATCTCGTAGTATTGTGGATCTTGAGCTCTGGCGAAAAACCTATTCATTTGTTCCTCTTCTAGCGGCAACCTCACCTTGGCGACCTTTGATCTTCAGCAGTTGGCATACTCACAGAAGGTCTCCGTTGGCTTCTTCTTGAGGTTCTAGATATGGAAAACATATGGCGCATTTTCTGTGTTGAACCTGAATCAGTCCATAAAGTCGGACACCATACTTTCCCAATTAGGCCACTTCTTTGGGTTCTGACTGGTGTGCCAGGAAAAGCATCCCCAGTGAGATTTTGCATGAACAACTTCATGTGAATTTGCTCATTTTTTCCTAATCTTATGAGTTTATCGAAGCAAGTCCTTAAATGCACCTTGGGATCGCCGGTGCCATAAAACATCTTAAACTTTGGGGGTTTGTAACCCTTCGGTAGTTCCACGTCTGGCTGGATACAGAAATATTCACAATTCAAACCTTTGACACCTTTCCCTCCCTCGACGCTCTGGACCTTTCCAGACAACTTCTTTAACTCTTCAGCCATGTTCCGATGAGCAAGTACTTCTCGTTTGGTTCGAGTAGGAACAATGTTTGTTGCGTGGTGTGTGGTACAATTTCAACGTATATAGGGTTGCCATGGTGTGTTCCTTGGAATTAAGTGTATTGATGATCATTGATTATGGTATGGGGTGGATAAGTTGGGGCATGTTTTGAGGTGTTTGATAGGTGGTGGTTTGCGAATATTGGGTCGTATAATGGTGGTGTTGTGTCACGCCCCAAAGCCAAGGGACACGACCGACAGTCGACCGGGTAGCCCAGTCAAGCAGACCTGAATTTCTTTTTTCCCTCCCACGTATTACCCCGAAGTTTCCGATATACATTATTGAATAATAATTAAGACGCATTCTTACAGTCTGAAATTAAACCATAGAATTCTGTCATTTCCAAAAAGTGATACAATACTTACAAAATATACATAACACACAGTTTTACTTTACGTGGTCTACAAGTCATACTGCCAAAAATACATAAGCACATAACCCACATTTCCTGTCTACGGAGCCTCTAAGAGTGTGAAGGAGTTATACATATAATACTTGCTGGTAACAAGGCTCCGGCTATACCTTACACGAATACCAAAATAAAAATCTGGAAGAAAATGTGGCATGAATCACACTGGGCCCCGAGAGGAGAGGGGCTCACCAAAATAACTGATCGGACGAAGAAGAGGTACTACTGTCGGTGGGCTGGAGTACCTGCTATAGAACCACCTACAATCATCACAAGAATGTAGCGCCCCCGGCAAAAGGGACGTCAGTACATTTGAATTGTACTGGTATGTATGAACAAACTTTACTCTAAGTAAACTCAATACTGCACAGGCAAGAGACAGACAGAGAGTCACACAATTACTGCACAAGACATAGAAAGATACACAATGGAAGTTCCACAATTTTCACTTCATCATAATCATAATCTCAATTACACCCTTGTCCATTCTCACATTTCGCCCTTATTTCTTCTGTTGCGACGCGCAATCCGATCCCACCTGACAATCATAATCATTTGTTGTGTTTCTGTTGCGGCGTGCAACCCGATCCCACCTGACAGTCACAATCACACCCTTATCACTTCTCACATATCACCGTTATCTCCCGTGTTGCGGCGCGCAACCCGATCCCACCAAGCAATCACATCTCACATCAACGATGACAAATTACAGTTCAATCACATAAAGTTTCAGCAATTAGAATACAACTTCTTTACATAGCCTTTAGCATATACATTCATACTCTTGGATTCATTATACTTCTAGCACCATTTTACATAGCATGGTAGTGTGGTGGTCAACTAAAGGCAGACAAGTAATACAGTTCTCACTTCAACATAATTCGGACGACCAGTTGCACATATTCATAACAATACACGTACCGTATGCTCGAACACCACAAGTGATTTTACAAAGATTAAGATTAGCCATACATACTTGGAGTCGAGTTTCCCTTTTTAATTTTACTCACAATCACCGAACCGACTAGTACCGTCAATCTAGTTCACAATTAAAAATATTCAACTCAGAATTGGAAGTCATGCATGCAATTCGGACTCTCTCAAGCATTTTGCCAAACACTATGTGAACCCATTAGATTACCAACCCTATCTTTGTGAATTTTACCCCAACCCACTACCTCTTACTAGATTAACACCATTATTGAACATGCATGCAAGGTCTTAGTTAATATTTTCAAGAGTCAACCCATGCCAACCCTCCCTTTGTTTAAAATCAGAAAATTAATGAAAAAAGGAGGTTGGGAACCCTTACCTGCTAGAATGGGAAGAAGGAGATTACTCGAAATACCAGACTTGAGAGACCTTGAAAATTACTTTGATGGAAGGACCACTTCCTCTCTCAAGAACTCTCATTTCCTTCTCTCTATTTTGTTCAGAAAACTTGTTAAAATGAAAGGGGGCAGGGGTTAAATGAAACTGGGGTCGGGTATAAAAATTTAGAAAATTAAAAGACCGTGTAGAATATGCGGTCAGGAATGCGATCGCATTCCTGACATGCGGTCCGCATATTGGACCGCAGAATGGCCCCCAGGTGGGCCAAATTTTGAAAATATTCTGCCCGGGTATGTGACCACTATGTGGTCCGCATACACGTTATGCGATCGCATTACGCGTCGCATAACACCCCTTAAGTTGGGCAGTGATCTGCCCGTGTATGCGACAATTATGTTGTCCACATACACGTTATGCGATCGCATTACGCGTCGCATAACACCCCTTAAGTTGGGCAGTGATCTGCCCGTGTATGCGACAATTATGTTGTCCACATACACGTTATGCGATCGCATTACGCGTCGCATAACACCCCTTAAGTTGGGCAGTGATCTGCCCGTGTATGCGACAATTATGTTGTCCACATACACGTTATGCGATCGCATAGTGCGTCGCATAACACCCAAATTTCTGGAAAAATTAAGTTCTTTCAAATCCCGGGGTACTTTTACAAAAATCAAGGTCCGTTTTAAGAATTTCCACAGAGGTAACAACTCGGGGACTTATTCGGGCATTATTTTAAGCAAGAAATTTTTACGGGTCTTTACATGTTGCTGAGCTGTTTGTAATGGTGCAGGGTTAAGGTTTTGGGGGGTTGTGGTATTGATGTGTTATGGGGAGGTTTTGTGGAGTTGGGGTGGTGGATTTTGGGGTTGCGGGTTTTGGGGTGGTTTCAGGTTTTGAGTGGTAGCATTGTGATGATTGTTATCAGGGATATTCAACTTAAGGGAGAGGTTGGCAAGATTTTACCTTGTAACTCCAAAATCATCTGCTCTAACAGCAAAACCTACTCATTTTGTTCTGGTGTACTTCTTCAGCCTGAAGTCTCAACATTCTCTGCTATAGGAGCATTGTCTTTTCTGTTTCCACCCAAATCGTCCATTTATCCTTTGCCTTTGCGTTTGATGTCGTTAGGTGGAGGACCTCTAGATATGGTGTGATATGATAATGTTCAGAATGCACAAACCAACCTTTGATAATGGGAATAATTAAAAGCAAGAAAATAAAAGGTGGCCAAGTCAGTAAGATGAAATAAATGAGACTTGCAATATTAAAGAAGGTAGCACATAAGGAATGCAATAGTTTGCGTCCTAGTTTGGGACCTTGTTGTGCCTAGGGTAGGCCTAAATGAAAAGTAGACTTGGAGAAAATATTTACCAACGTTGCTTCATTCCATTAATGCAAAAAATAAATCAACCCAATCTTTTACTAAATCGAAGTAATATAAAGTCACTAATGGCATGAAGCTTATTACATCAAATCTAAGTGAAACCTAAGTATAAAGCAATAAAGAAAATTTTCTCCTATTGTATTTAGTCCCAGATAGACCTTCTCCATGCTTTTCCTTCTTGGCCCCATCGGACACATTCCCAAGGTTGTGCATGTCGAGCAGAAAGTATGCCATGTCTAGATTTCCTCCTTCGCCGTAGCCCATACATTGGCAGTCCCAAAGCCTCTTCCTCGTCTTTCTTCCAACTCCATCAACCCTTGATCTAAATGTTCCAACCTTTCTGTCAACTTGTTTGTGGTCTCTTTTTATTCTTTTATTGCCTCCACGTCTACCTTATGCTTTTCCAGGTGCTAGGCCTTAGATTCAAATACCCTCTTGCATAGCCTCTTATACTGTACTTGAGCCTCGACCGCTTCATCTATGATTCTTCCTTTTAGGTTGACTCCAGGTTTTATATCTCCAATTATATCGTCCTTAAGCCATAAAAGGTAGTAATACATATGCCTGACATGGTACCTGTCAGGATCGATAGTCTCTCTATCTATAATGGTCTTTTTGTTTCAAATGTGTTCTACCTGAAACTTGAAAGGAATAACAATCCCTTTGAAGTCTTCCTTAAACTGATTCCTCAAACTTGAAAGGAATAACATCCCCTTTGAAGTATGCCTTATACTGAGTCATATTAGATACTCGAGGTATGACCTGCTTCCTCCCAGCTTTTCTCATTTACCTTATGTCGATACTCAATTTTTCCCTATATGTTTTCAAAATACATATATATTTTCAAAATAATGCATGAGCATCAACTAGCATTTTCTCATAATTTTAAAAGATTTTTAATTAATTTATCCCTACATTTTATTATCTAAATAATTACTAATTGCATCACAAATGATTTTATAATAATTTTATTGCCTATTTTTATCATTTATATTAAGCTTTAATTATTTTATGCATAATTATATTTACATCTTTAGGTTATAATTGCAATAACTTTGCAATAATAGACCATGTATGCATAATTAATTTATTTACACGGAAAATGACTTTTTATATTATTATAATATTAAGTAATTATTTTAAACCATTCTCATATACAAATAACATTTTTCATTATTTATTAATTATTTTTATAAATTATTTTATTAATTTAAGTGGGTATTTAAAACGTAGCCCTTATCATTAAAATTTTCGGACCTACCCAATAGCCCAATACCCTATCCAGCCCAATTATTCTAAGCCATAACCCATAAACCTGACCCAATTACCCTACCCGTCCAATAACCCGCCCCGCCTAAAATTAATCATGGTCGTTGATCTCAGAAGATCAACGGCCCAGAATCCAGCTTCCTTTTTTAGTTATACCAAACCTAAAACCCTACCCTCATTTCCCCCCAACCCGCTGTCTTTCTATCCCCTTCTCTCCTCTCTTCTCTCTCACCCCCCTTCTAACCCTATCCCACCGTCACAAATTCCCTCTTGATTCATGAGATTTTCCTTCGATTTCATACCTTATCTCTATAAAGACCCGTAAATATTTCATGTCTAAAAATAATAGGTCCTCGTGTTGTATAACCTTAGAAATTCTTAAAATGGGACTATTTTGAGTTAAAAGTACCCCGGAATTTGAAAGATAAAATTTTCCAGGAAATTGCGCGTTATGCGACGCACTATGCGATCGCATAACAGGTATGCAGACCGCATAGTGGTCGCATACTTGGGCAGGCTACTGCCCAATTGGAGGACATTTATGTGGCCCAGAATGCGATCACATTCTGGCAATGCGGACCGCATAGCCGTCTCATTCTTTCCCCATGGTTTTTGGTGCGAGGGAGGTTATGCGACGCACTATGCGATCGCATAACAGGTATGCGGACCGCATAGTGGTCACATACCTGGGCAGAATGTTTCCAGTTTTGGCCCATTTTGAGGGCCATTATGTGACAGGAATGCGGACCGCAGAGCAGGAATACGATCGCATTTCTAACCGCATTCCGTGTCGGGGCTCCTAATTTCTAATTTTAAAACCCGGCCCCCTGTTCGATAAAACACCCCTCCCCTTCATTTTTAACAATTTTTCGACTAAGAATAGAGAGATAAGAAGAGAGTTCTTGAGAGATAAGGTTTCAACATCACCCATTTGATTTTCTACAATCACTCAAGCCCG
Source organism: Nicotiana undulata (assembly GCA_005239495.1). Taxonomy (NCBI): domain Eukaryota; kingdom Viridiplantae; phylum Streptophyta; class Magnoliopsida; order Solanales; family Solanaceae; genus Nicotiana; species Nicotiana undulata. The sequence continues at coordinate 184,566 of ML265854.1, read as the reverse complement.
AAAATTATCAAGTTATTGTCTTCTTCACTCCAAGAGGTAAGTCCCCACCCCATTTCCCTTAAATTTCCAGATTTTGGTTAATAAGTAGAACTCCCCTAAAAGAGTTTTTGAAGAAAAAAGTGAGGAACCTTGCATGCATGTCCATTAATTGTCGCAATCTAGTAAAAGGAAGTGGATTAGGGTAAATATTCACAAAGAAGGGGTTAGAAATCTAAGGGGTCACATAGCATTCGATAAAATGACTAAGCGAGTTCGAATTGTGTTCATGATTCCCAATTCTAAGATGAATGTGTTACTTTATGAATTAGATTGACGTTTCTTGACGGTCCGGTGATTTGTGATAGAAATTAAAAGTGGAAAATTCGACCCAAGGTATGTATGTCCAACTTTAACCTTTGTAGAATCCTCTTGTTGGTGTTCGAGCATACGGTATGTGTACTTTGTTTGAGAATATGTGAATTGACTGTTCTAATGTATTGGGACGTAAGATTCTATTCTCTGATTGTCCTAGTCGATTGCCATACCACCGTGCTATATGAGATTGTGAAAATGGTGATCCTTTGTGCTTACTCTATCATGTGCAAAGCTCGTTAACTGTTGAATACCTCGGTACGAAAGGACGTACTACCAAACAAAAGGAATGATAACGAATCCAATTGTTGAATGTATCTAAGGGCTAAATGCTGTGTGGTAAATAATGGGAAGGACACGTGGATAAACTAATTAAGCTATATGTTGATGGCATACCGTATATGACTCACTGTTTGATATATATTTTTGTGTCTTAGATTTCATATGGTTATTTGGTTGTTACGAATGAATATCCTTGATGATGAGAATTTTTTTGATTGAAATGTTGGTTGATGTTACTGTCAAATACATTGTTGAACGTATCAAAGTGCTAAAGGCTGTGTAGCAAATGATGAAAGTAAATATGGACTGATTTTATTGAGTTAAACGATTGTGGCAACACCATATATGAATTACTGATTGGTAATGATCATTGTGCCTTGATTTCGTTGTTGGTTGATATAAACTTATGTTCTTCATGATAAAGATCCTTGTGATTTAATTGGTGGATATGAAATGTGATTGTCGGTGGGATAGGGTTGCAAGCCGCAACACGGAGTAATAAGGGTGGAGGAGGTAATAAGGGTGAGAGAAGGTGATAAGGGTGGCCAAGGTAATAGGGGTGGCCGAGGTAATAAGGATGGAATTTGATCACATTGAAATTAAAATATATGAAACTCTTGAATATGGTGGTGTTGAAAACGAAAAGGGAAATCTATGAAACTCTTGATTTCGGTTGTTTCTATTTCTGTGCAATGCTTGTTGGTTCCATTAACTGTCTCTTATCTGTGTACTACTTCCATAATTAATACCCTGTTTGGCCGGATGTTCAACAAGTATTGTAAATTTCCCAATACCCTTCTTATGTGGTTTCTGTCATACGGTGCGAGGTCATTCCACCAATCAATCAGTATAGGTGGGATGTTCTGGACCATACCGAACATGGGAATTTTGTGCCTCATTTTCTGCATTAAATAAAAGAGTTAGACCTTCTCCCTCCGGATTTCATTAATTACACTATAACAGTCAACAAGTTGGCTCATTTTCTCCTAGTAATGCACATAACATGAGGTTTCCTTTAGGATTGGGGAAATTCCTTTGGACTTTGGACAAGGCTTATCTAAATGGATTAATGTGCCATGGGTGTTTAATCTATTCTAGGTTTTAACATGATGCACGTATATTTTCAAACATAGTGGGGTCTCTAGAAGGGTCTAGATTGATACTATCAAGTGGAATACATGAAAGGAAAAGGCACTTGACTGCCAACTACACCACTGATAAGCATTTTTTATTTAAAGGGGTACTTTGGAAAAGCGCATACACTCATCAAGCGCCGCTATATTAATAATACGCGCGAGTGGACTATGATGTTGAAAGCATGCTTATGCGCAAGAAATAACATGTAGCCAATTAATTTGCATGTTGAAAGAACATAAGAGTAGTAAATAATGCGATAAAATAAGCAAGAGAGAAGGGAAAAATAAAAGACAAAGGGAAGAAGTTATCATTGTTTACAAAAATTCAAGAAACATAATTAGATATAAGCAAATAAAGAAGAGGGAAAGGAGGTTCGTGATGTGTCATTTTCAAGTAAATAAAGGGGTGGGAAGAGAGATGTATATGAAAGAATTCAAATAATTCAACAATCCATACAAGCAAACTTCTTTATGGTAAAAGCCTAAGTATATCCCCAGTAGAGTCGCCATGTTGTCGCGCCCCGTTTTCTCGAGAAAGTGGATTTTTACGTGAGACAACTCTTTTAAGGGTATTTAAAAGAGAAGAGTTGTCACTTAACGATTTTAAGGTGAATTAGGACACCTATTTGTAAGTAACTCTATTTTAACCAGTCCGTGTCACCAAAGATCTGGTAAAGGCCCAAATTACCTCAAAGAGAAGGTGTTAGGCACTCCTCGAGGTCCACAACTGTGGTTCCTTGACAACTCTTAAACTATGTGGATTATCGAATTATAATTAACCTATGTGATCATGCCGATTAAATAAAATCAGGGAGTTCAAATAACTATTTAAATTGCAATATGAAACAAGCTTTAAAAGAAATTGCACATATGAAAAAAGCAACTTACACATTAGTAAGTGATTAATACAATCTTTAGATAATTATAAGATACATTCAAGATAAAACTAAGTTCACTAAACAAGTATGCAAGTTATAACCATGTATTAGGGAGGGGTATCCAAGGTTTTATATGCTAAAGCAACTCCCATATGTATAAGGATTGCTCATATTATTCAGCAGGCACAAACTATCATCTCCTGCTACCCTATTACTATCTTGATGTTGTTTACCTAAAAGCATTATAGTTCAATTTTTAACAGAATCTATGTGTGCTTTACCCATCCCATGCCTATTGTCAAGGAGGTTTTTAGACCTACTATTTTGGTGGTTCTTAACTTCCCTTAAGCTGTTCAAAATTAGAAAACAAAGCGTTCAATCAAATCAAATAGGAATTCACATAAGCAACACCAAATGCTCGAGTTCACCACCTCATGTAGACTCAGGTGCATGCAATTAAGTAGGTGAACAATTATTACTTATATTGACTGGGTTCAAGATTAGGTAAACAAGCAGCTAGAATAGGCATATATAACAACTCGGCCGGTCGTTCCGTGAGATTAGCTCTGTTTCCCCTATTTCAACTTTGTTATGTGTTAATTAACCTAATTATAATGTGTTTGGTCAGTTGGTCCGGGTTCGGAGTGGTCGTGGTGAGAATTGAGACACTTAGTCTCTTAAATTTGTTTAATAGTTGAAAAACAATCAATTGGGAGTTGACTTATTGGTAAACGACCTCGGAATGTAGATTCTATGGCTTGGATAGCTTTGTTAGGTGATTTGGGACTTAGGAGTGTATTCGGAGCGTGGTTTTTATGTCCGGAGTAGAATTAGGCTTGAAATGGCAAAACTGAGTTTTTGGTGATTTTCGGTCGGCAGTGGAAAATAGGCTATCGGGGTCAGAATGGAATTACGGAAGTTGAAGCAGGTTCGTAGTGTCATTTTGGATTTGTGTGCAAATTTTCAGGTCAATCGGATGTGTTTTGGGTGGTTTCGACATCATTGGAAAAATTTAGAAATCCCAAAGTTCATAGGCTTGAATCCGATGTGATTTTGGTGTTTTGGCGTTGTTTCGGGTGTTTCGATGTCCCGACTAAGTTTGAATAAGGTTATGGGGCGTGTTGGTATGTTTGGTTGAGGTCCCGGGGGCCTCGGATGAGTTTCAGGTGGTTAACGGATTAATTTTTGGACTTTGAACTTAGCTGTTTTTCTGGTGTTTGTATTGCAGAAAATTACTCTATGCATTCGCGGAGGGTGGCTCGCGTTTGCGTAGAGTGATTGACAGTTGGGGGAAATTTGTGCTATGCGTTCGTGGTTAGGGTGATGCGAATGCGAACGTGGTTGGGGTTTAAATACTTGGCAGAGTGATTCTATGCGTTCGCACCTGAGAGTCGCATTCGCAAAGTGGAAGTTACAGCTGGGGACCTCAGGCCCAGTTGGCCTATGCGTTCGCACAGGCGGACCGCATTCGAGGGTCCCAGAAGTTAAAGCTTCGCGTTCGTGAAGCCTAGGGCATGTTCGTGAATCCTAGGGAGCGTTTGCGAAGGGTGTCTTTGGGAGCTGGCATGGTTAGTCTACGCGAACGCGAGGGACATGCCGCGTTCACATAGAGTGTTCTGGGCAGAAGTATTTAAACCCCTCCTTCGCGATTTTTAGTCTATTTTCACCATTGTTTGGCGATTTTTGAAGCTTTTGAGAGGGATTGAAGAAAAAATCGAAGGGAAACACTTGGAGGTAAGATTTTTGACTCCAAAACTCGATTCTATGTTATTTTCTAAGCAATTAAACCTGAAAATTAGTGGGATGTAAACCATAAATTAGGGAAGTTAGGGCATGGGGAATTGGAGACTTTAATTGAGGACTTGAAGGGGAAATTGTGGTCCGATTTTGATGTTCTTGGTATGTATTTGCTCGTGGCAGGATAAGGATTCCAGTTTTGTTATTTTTATCGAATTCCGAGACGTGGACCCGGAGGTCGGGTTTGGCCAATTTCGGGATTTGTGCCTAATTGTGATAATTTTCGAATGGGTTTCGTCTCCCTAGTATATTTTGATGTTGTTAATTGGGGTTTGGTAGATTCGGAGCATTCAGGAGCCGATTAGAGACGCAAGAGCATCGCTGGAGTAGTTTCCGGGCCAGTTTGAGGTAAGTAATGATTGTAACTCTAGACCTGAGGGTATGAAACCCCGGTATTTCGTATTGTTTTGAAAAATGAGATGACACACATGCTAGGTGACGAGCGTGTGGGCGTGCACCGTTGGGGATTGGTGACTTGGTCCGTCCCGTAGCGACAATTAAGCTGCGTGTTTGATTTCAAACCTTATAATATCCTGTATTTTAGAGAATTATACTTTATCCTGGGTTGTATGCCATGTTTGGGGCCTTGTGCCGATCTGTTTAGACCCTAAGGGGTATTGTTTTTTACTATTCTCACACTATTTTGATAGAAAATTTATGAACGCAGTCATGTTTTATACCTGTTGTTGTTATCACAATGTTATAGAATACTGAGAGGTATTTTGGACTGAGTCTCGTGAGTTGAGATGAGTTGCATGAGTGGCTTGTGAGGGTGACTGAGTGAGGCCGAGAGTCGAGTTGTGGGGATAGTTATGGATCGGGCTGCATGCCGCAACAAATATATATATATATATATTGGATCGGGCTGCACGCCGCAGCAATATAGCGATTGGCCTGTAAGAGCCCTTCCGGAGTATGTACACCCCCAGTGAGCGCATTCGACTATTATTTGGATCGAGCTTCATGCTGCAGCGTATGTTATGTTGATCGGGATGCACACCGCAGCGGTTAGGTGCATACATGGTACCTGTTGAGTGAGAGTGCTGAGAGTGAGCATTGACTTATGATGGTGGAGTCACGGGTGACTGAGAGACCTTGTCTACGAGTGATACTGTGCTTGAGAGGCTATTATATTTTGAAATCATTGTTTTCTCACTTTTGTTTACACTGAGTCTCTTTGATAACTGTTGGATTCCCATTTTTGCAATTTTAAAAGGAAAAACTAGAATTTGTAAAGTATTTGGCAAATGTAGACTTCACTTTATTTATTTACCTTTACTGGCACTTATTTTGAGAAATTATGAAATTTAAATGCTCGTCATTGCACTCAAGTCTTTAGTTATGGTTGTTACATACTGAGTTGTCGTACTCACGATACTCCCATGTACCTTGTGTGCAGATCTAGGTACCCAGTCAGAGCGCTAGCTGACTTCTCTCTTACTTGGAGCCTGATCGAGGATAGAGGTAGTTGCTCGGCGTTCACATCTTGCCTTCTTTCCTTTGCTAGTTCATAGTTTTCTCGTATTTTCTGGATTTGTATTAGTAAAGGCATGTTATCATACAGTGTATTTACTTCTTTAGATGCTCATGATAGTTGACTCCGGGTGTTGGGGTCGTGTTTAGGCTGGATCCTTTATGTTATTATTGCTGTTAATCATGTTCTTAAACGAAAACCTTAAACGAGATATTTTGCCTTATGATTTAAAAGGAAATCTTTATCTGTTATTCTCAATAGTTTGGCTAGCCTAGTTTACGATAGGCGCCATCATGACCTTTATCGATTTGGGTCGTGACAACATTATTGGCATTGTAACGTACTACGTTGTTCAAACCTTATAAGCGTGTTTCTATGTGACTAGACATTGCAACAGTTAATGTAGAGTCCTATAGGCATGATTTCTAGATGACCAAGTTTAACAATGAAGCTATCTTAATACATAATTCTTTTAAAGGATCCTATAGTAATGCTTTCAAGGAGAGTAATATCATCCGACAGACATGATTTCTAAACAATTCGGTTCTGGGCAGCAGAGTCATTGGGAGGCGCAAATTCATTTGTTTGCCCCTATAGGCATGCTTCTAGGTGGGCTATGTAATAAAAGGAAAATATCAACAGTAGCGACTTTGAATACTCGAGTTGAAATCCTTTAGACATGAAATCTAGGTGAGTCACATAGTTAAAAGTAATACACCAAAGTGTAGTTTCAGTCATTTATGTGGACCTCCTATAGGCATGATATCTAGGCGCAACAAGTCCAATTCAGATCCTATAGGCAGGATATCTAATGTTGCAAGTTACGAAATTATATTAGCCCTAAGTCATGTTTTCTAAGTGAGTAGGTGAATTAGTCAAGAGAGTTAACCTAAAGGACATACAATTTCCAAAGAATGAGGCATGTCGAGAAAACAAGAGAGCTAGAATCCTACATGCATGTCTTATACCCTTTCATGCAAGAGATAAAGTATACTAGCCCACATTCTTACTATTCTTCAATTTTTTGTTATTACAATTTATTACAAGCCCAAATGAAATAATACAAACTCAAATATGATAAATTATAGACTTAAACAAATATGAGCTCAGTAAAGCAATTACAGGCCTAATACAATAGTAACTTAGGGATGTTCCCGAGCCTTTAATAGCCTTACTCTTCGCAGAATTGCAGACCAAAATCCCATGCTCACAAGGATAGTAGAGTATGTCTGAATCCATTGCCCAGGTCCAACAACACATATGTCCCAATACCAAGCCCAAACGAATGCCTTACTTACCCAATTGGATGCCAAACTTAATCACATAAATGACACATTTGATTAATTAAACAACCTTTGAATCCCACACTCTTGATTCTTAAAGTTGTAGCTAACAACAGTTTCTAACCAAAGGCACATAGACATGATTACACTATTTTTGGAATGAATACAAGGAATATATGAGGTAGGTTCATGCTTGTATTTCCAGAAACAAATTCAACGTCACAGGATTGAATATCATGAGTTAGCAAACTACTCCAAATAGAGTTTCATAGTAAAGCATGATCCATAATTAACCTAAAGGACTATAGACATAAGATTTTAAACATGAGAGTGTAGATGAATAAGTGGAATACAGTCTTCACATGGAGTTGTCTAACATGAAAGCCTAGGGAAAATAGCATAACAAAACAGGTTGTGGACATGGTCTACAAAAACAAATTACTTAGTTAAGCATGAGAAAACTTTAACATGTTCAGTACTAGTCATAATAGCAGAAGAGTTCATGGTAGACAAGAAACATGTCAACTTTATAGCAACATGATAAGCAAGCATAAAGACTTATGCTAGTTGGCCACATATAGGGGAAAAGACTGAGTTAAAATCTACCCTAAAGGAATGAAGAGCACCGGATGGGCAAGTCAAAGAGCATACATCAGAATTTAAAATAGCATGAAAACATCTCATGGCTAACTGTAGGATCATGAATTAACTCCAATAAGATAGCAAGTTGGGCATGAATGAAATAACATGAATTAGAATATATTCTGGGCATGAATTGGTGTTATGAGAATAATCTAGAGCAAGGCAGAGAGATAAACTCAGAACAAGCAACAGATATAAGCATCAAGCCATACACAAACACACAAGCTTAAAAGAGCCAGGAATCACACATGTAATAGGTCTACATCATAGGTAGAATTTAGGCAAGTTCAGATGCTAAAGAATAGAGCCACAAGAATAACTTCAAAGCAATTAAGGATACACACAGAGACGACATAGTAACATATTGGTTCACAAAATTTGTAGTGGCATAGGTATACAAAGCATGAACACAGATGAAAGAGAATGAAATTGTGAAAGCCAAAGATACTTACCAATTAAAAAATTAATGAACAAGTAAACACGAAGAACAATTTCAGCAGTACTTCAATCATCAATAGCAAAAGAGAGAAGCAGAACCCCAAACCCAGTGCGTTAAAGTTCATAAGGGCTTCAATGAGCCCCGAGAAATTCTCGCACTAGGAAGGTCAATGAAGCGAATTCCGGTGGCCTTGGTTTTCAGTCGACCAAGAACCAAGTGTTTCAAAATAGAGTGAGTAAGTAGGTGATGAAGTGATACTGATTAAAAGTCTGTCCAAAAAAGGAAATCATAGAGGAGTTATATAGTGATTGATTTATACAAACAAACGTTGAAAACAATCAATTAAACATAAATAAGGCAAGAAAATATCACATGAAAACCAGGATCAGTAAAGGAGATGGAAAATCGCAAACCCTAGTTAGGTCCGACCATCTGAAAAATTGAACAAAAGGTGCAAATTATTCCCTGTTGAGCGTATATGGACGGAGTAATTTCCAAGTTCTAAAGTTTCGAGTCATGCCAGTCCGATCTTGGAGGTGGTACTTGCCAAAGTTAGGCAAGTACCTAATTAATACCATAAACAGACAACTAGTAGCGGGAGGATGCTAATAAGGTAAGTAGATCATAGATTGATTCCATTTCTAGTTCAGAATCGGAGAGAAAAGAGAAGGCAGCTGCTATGGTTTACAGAAAAGAATGGGGAATGGAGAGAGAACTTAGTGGCGGTTGGGCGGAGGAATATGGGTTAGGGTTTAGGGGAGAGGGTAGTTAAAAAAAGGGGAAATGGTTATAGATCGTTGATCATTTGAGATTAACGGCCAGGAATAGAATGGAAAAAAAACGGGGCATGTCGAAAAATGGGTCCTGACTGGGTTATAATTAAAGGGGTCATTTGGTTTGGGCCCGCAGTATTGGGCTAAGGTTTGGGCCAGTTTTTGGTTCGAAAATTATCTTTTTGGGCCATATTTAAAATACACGAAATTTATTAGAACATTATAAAACTACCTAATGAATAATAATAGAAATATTATTTAAGAAATTAAATACTTAAAATAATAACTCAGAGTTACAAAAATATAACAAATGCTATTTTGAATATAGGTTATTATTGCAAATATTGTAAATAATAATAAAAAGTACAAATATAATTGTATAAAATGCATGTGAGTACAAATAATTAATTTAAATCACTTAAAATTATTTGAAGGAATAATTAGTAAAAATTAAAAATTAAAAATGCAAGAATCAACTTTAAAAGCTTTAAATATTATAGAAACTACTTATATGATCCCTATAAATAGGATAATAATGCAAAAATAATACTTTGAAAGTATATGGAATACTTATGAAATGTGAGGAAAAAATTGACTATCAACAATTACTTGTTTTATGCGCCCAAAGTTTGCCATCATAAAAAGGAAAAATTTATTGAGTATTGGAATTTTGATGATTAACAAAGTGTTGTGCGCTAAGAACCAGTTTCTCAAGGTAGTTGATGAAGTAAGCTAAGAATCAGGTCTTCATGGTCGTTGTTGAAGGTCCTTACAAGGCAGTAAATTTTTTACAAAGTTACTCTACTCCGAGATTGTAGTAAGAAGGTTGCTAATGTGATAAGGATCGTTATCCAAGAAGATATGTTTGCATAAGTGATAGGCAAGAGTCACGATATTTGTGGAGTCCTTGAAACTGTAGGAGTCCTATTAATTGAGAAGTTGACTATGCATATGACTCCTAAAAGATCTCGGCGCCCAATGAACATAAATACTTTCCTGATGGACTGGGGATATTATTCTTTATCACGTCAACTGTGGAACTACATTTTCAACACTCAAGCCGATTACTAGTCTTAATATTCTTCTTGAGTCAGTTAGTGAATGTGTATTAAGAAATCAAGTTGTAATCAAGGTGTGTGAGTTGAAGTAATTGTTTGCGTTTGCAAGTTAAAGTAACTTGTAAGTCAAATAGTTGAACTAGGAGAACTGTGTGGATATTGATTTACAGGCCTTGTAATCGATACATTTGACTCATTTATTTTAGTGAAGTTGAAGTTAAAATCCTACGCGGTAGGTCGTGATTTTTGCACTTTTGAGCCGGGTGATTTTTCACGTAAAATTATTATATTTGCTTTACTGTTTATATCATTTACGTCTAAGGAGTAAGGTAAAAAACCAAGTATCAATTACTAGAAATTATTCAAACCGTCTCTTTTTTTTTTTCGATTCCGACCTATAGAATTTTTAAAATAGTTAAAGTTTTAAAAAATAAAAATTTATTTGTTACTTATTTTTCCAAAAGCTATCCTTTTATTGGAGTGTTAATTTAGTGAGACGTTTAGCGAAAAGGATAAATAGTTTAGACAAATACTTGTATGATGAAAGTCATTAAATGTCTTTTTTAAAGGGACGTGCAAATTTTTTAAAAGATAAATAATATGGGGATTATATAACGGACTAAATATAACAACAATTTGGCTAACCATTCTTCATTATTGATAAGATGCAAGCGTTTACAATGATATGTTAAAAACACTAATTAGCAATACAGTACTATGTATTTATGTGCTAGCTGGTACTGGCACACCTATCAGTCCTTATTTTCTTGGAAACGAACTTGGAAACAATCGGAATAAACAGAAAACAAATGAAAAGGGGCAAGTTGTTTAAGACATTATAAAGGACTATACTATATAATGCACTTCTTGTTTAGCATTATAGTCTCTGTCACATCCATTTCTCAACTTTTCACTCGTTGATTGTAGGCCTACTAATTCTTGACAGTATCTATCTTCTTTTTGTTATTCCAGATTGACACAACTGCTTGTCATTTATACAGCAATTGCAGATCTTTCATTTCTTTTTCTTTTCATGTCGTCTTCCCATTTTTCTTTTAGGTAACTCGAGTTCGTTCATAAAATTAACTAAATCATATCCATATCGAAGAGAAACCGAGATAATTGGAATGATTTTAAAATTTTTAACTTTGATTATACAAAATAAAATAATCGAAAAATTGATATGATACAAATTTATAAAATAACCGATCGAACCAAACTATTGATAATCCTAATGTGAAGGAGAAGTTGCGCCTTAACTACTTGTGGAAACAAGCAATAAAAGAGAAGAGGCTATGCACACTAAAAAGAGAAGACTATAAAGAAGATGACCATGGGTATCTTTTCTTTTTTCTATTTTTCATGCCAAAAAGGAATTTACGTTATGTCAGACAATATATGTCATATGAAAGGTTTTGACTTGTGAAGCGCATTTTAAAGTCACAGAAATTACATTAATAAAATGAAAGCAACTTTTAAAAAAAATTTAATCTGGTTAGCTCACACACTTAATACTTTATTACATATTGAAGATGTCCCTCTCGATAATCTCTTTTTTTTTAAAGAAAAAAAAAAAAAGAAATTCCAAAGAAGCTGGAACATTATGTTATGTCGAGAAGAGATACACCCGAAAATAAGGTAGATAAAGAATATCAAATTTAAACGTGGAAAACTCTTTAAATCTAAGATAAAAACCACGGGATTACAGAGATCCAAAAAATTTCACTGTAATAATAAGAGGGTTACAATTGTTCTCCAAATTGGCTACATGATAAGTGCCAATCACGGAGAAAAATAACAACAAGAGCAACAACAAATCAATTAAAGAAAGAGGAGAAGCCATGAAAATATAGTTGTTGTTTGGGGCTCGAAATTGGACATTACAGGCCTCTAAATCCGATCTTCACCGTTCTAATCAAGGACTATGATGTTACGAACACTCGGTCAGAATTTCATCCCGATCCAACGGTTAAAGAATCAAATAATGTAATTTGAAGTTGGCTGGTCGGGACAAAAATATGCAGCTAAAAAAACATTTTTTCTTCTCTCCTCTCTTAATGAAAGCTCTCTCAAAAATCACTCTTATGTGCTACAGTCTTTCAAAGACTTATACCAATGAGAATAGAATAATTCTCCAATGTTGTCCTATTTATAAATATTGCGGAAGATCGTGAGTTAACTAGCACACAATCACACACAAAGAAAATAGAGAAGAAAAATCAACACGAGAAGGGTAGAAGCAGAGAGAATTTTTCAGTATGAATGAGAAGAAAATCACAATACAATCTATATAATCTCCAACCACAATCCCTTTACATAGATCCCAAATAGTCCCAAATCTGTAAGAGAAAGATTTCTCAATTTGACAAGGACAATAGGTTTTCCTTTCCCAAATCTATTAGGACAATGAGTTGTTCTAAACCTATAGAGATTATGGGTTCCTAAAAATAAAAGGAAATAATTCAAGCCACAAAATAACAAATATTCTCATTGTCTTGAATTCTCTTCATCAACAGGAACAATGTCTCTTTACCTTGCCCTCAACCCTCGCAAGGGCTCTACGCATTGCCGCACACATCAACCAAGTATATGCAACGCCTAAACTTGTTAAGAGAGTCAATCTCTTCAGCCATAACACTATCCGTCGATTTGGTTTTGTACTTGAAATAGATTCTGGATAGTTATAACACTCAAACATATCATCGCTCTCTGCAACTTCCAAAGCAAACTCCACAAAATTTACATATCCAGGAAAATTACCATCAGCTATGTTTGCAAACTTTTGTGGTGTGTTGATCACTCTTTTCTCTCTACATGTTGCAATGCTATATGATTTTTGTTGCAAAGGTACATCAAAAGTATCATCTAGATAAATTTTGCACCTCCTCCACTTCCTCTACTTTAGAATTACTGGGTTGAGCTAGTGGAGATTCAATTTCTAGCTCTATGCGATCACTGACACCACAGTCTATTTCTTCTATTGCCTTCTCCCTCTGACCGGTAAGTGAGGCATATTCATTGAATGTTACATCCCTACTGATAGTTAGACATTGACTCTTTTGATCTGTGCACCACAACGTATAACCTTTCACTCCAGTTGCATTCCCTAGAAATATGCATTTCATTGCCCTTGACTTAAGTTTTCCATCCCTCACATGATCATAAGTAGGACAACCAAATATCCTTAAATCTGAATAATCAGCAGGCGAACTAGGCCATACCTCAAAGGGAGTTTTTAACTCAATAGCTGTAGATGGAGATCTGTTGACCAAATAAGATGTTGTATTTATTTCTTCAGCCCAAAAATCCTTGCTAACACATAAGTGTGAAAGCATGCTTCCTGCCTTATCACAAAGCGTTCTATTCATAATTTCTACAACATCATTTTATTGTGGTGTTCCGACACAAGTGCGCTGCCTCACTATGCCTTCTATGCTACAGAAATTATCGAACTCAGAATTGCAAAATTCCAACCCATTGTCATTTCAAAGACGCTTAACTTTTCTTTTCATCAGCCTCTCAACCATTGTCTTCCACTTAACAAATGTCGAAAATGCCTCATGTTTTGTTTTCAGAAAATACACCCACACCATCCTTGAGTAATCATCAATCAAAGTCATCAAAAATACCTGGCACCACTCTTGGAGGAAACTCTATTTGGACCCCACAAGTCTGAATGTACATAATCTAACTTGTCTCTAGTCTTGTGCTCAGACTTCTAGCTGAACTTTACCCTTGTATGTTTACCAAACACACAATGCTCACAAAATTCAAAACTTGGTTTTTGTACCCATTCAGCAAATTGTGCTTACTCAACAAAGACAATCCCTTATTACTCATATGACTAAGTCGCAAGTACCACAACTGAGATTGATTCAGATCACCTATCCCAGAAGCTACAACAGCTTCCCTTTTAACTACACTGGCCTGAAGATGATACAATTTAGAATGAAGTTTACCTTTCATGAGTACCATGGATCCTTTACACACGTTAACTATTCTATTCTCGGATTGAAACTTATACCCTTGATCATCCAATGTCGAAAGAAAGATCAAATTTTTCTTTATCCGAGGAACATGTCAATACTCAATATTTCTGATAATTCCATCGAACATTCTCAATTTGATGTTACCAATCCCCTTTACTTGTAATGGAATATCATCTCTCTTGTAGACAGTCCCACTCATTTGCTTATAATTTACAAATCATTTCTTGTGTGGACGCATATGGAAAGTAGCACAACAATCAAGAACTCAAGAATTATGCTCGTGACTATAACTCACAACATAAACTTCACCTACATAGTCACTATCATCATAATTATTGTCAGTGTCAACAACATTTGCCGAATTATCTATTTTCTGCTTTCATCTTTTCTCTTGCAACTTAGGACAATCTCTCTTGTATTGACTTTGGTCCATGCACTCATAACAATTTTGCTTCTGCACGACCCAAAATTCGACTAGTCATGATGGCACCTTGTCACGACCCAAAATCCATACTAGTCGTGATGGCACCTAACTCAACCCTCTAGGTAAGCCCATTAACAACTATCAAGCTTTAATAAGACTTATTAAGAGAAAAAAATGATAATACAACTGTTTAATACAAGAATTTTCCCAAGGACAGGTAGTATAAATCATGATCTTCAAAGAAAAGAGTTTACAAAGCTGGTATAGATTAAATACATCATATGTTCGAAAAGTACATAAACAGAGTTTTATTAAGCTAAGGCTACCATGAACAAGAGGCATCTACAACCGGAATGCAGGTACATCTTCAATTCCAGCTCCCATCGAAGACAGCAACATCAGCAACATCAGCAACCAACATCTGCATGCAAGGTGCAGAAGTGCAGTATGAGTACAATCGACCCCATGTACTCAGTAAGTAACAAACCTAACCTTAAGTTGAAAGTAAAGACGAGCTGGAACAAAAGTCGGGTCAAACACCAAAACCAAACAACATTTCATAAAAACATAGTACAAGTAATAAAAGAAGTATCTGAGAAATAAAATGCTCAGCTCGTTCACAATTCCAAAAAATAAGCATGCTTTTCAAGTATCTCAGTGAAAACTCAAATCTTTTACCGATATTGCCAAACATATGAGTAAGATTGAAAATTGTGATTTTTCCCAAAAATACTTTCAACAATAAATAAGATGTTTCATTTTCAGATAGCATGAGGAAAGTACATCTATATGCCTACATGCCAAAATACATGTAAAGTCATAAATATCACCAAAACCGGGTAGCAGAATGAAATATATCTCTATGCATGTATCTCAAGTACGCATGTCAAATGCAATGCATCTTAGTGATGAACTCGTGTACTCACACTCTTAGAGTACTCAATCACACTGTCTCACATTCTTTCTCACCGTGCTCAATTCTAAGCACACTTAATCACTTACCACTTTACAATACATGCTACGACGCGCATCCCGATCCACATATAACCATAAGACCTATTGAGGCGTGCAACCCGATCCATATATATATATAGACATAAGGCCCATTGCGCCGTGCAACCCGATCCACACACACACACACACACAAACATATATATATATATATATATATATATATATGTTTGTGTGTGTGTGTGTGTGTGGATCGGGTTGCACGGCGCAATGGGCCTTATGTCTATATATATATATGGATCGGGTTGCNCACACACACACACACACACACACATATATATATATATATATATATATATATATATATATATATATATATATATATAAAATCAAGTGCGCTCACTGGGGGTGTGTGTAGACTCCGGAGGGGCTCCTTCAGCCCAAACGCTATATCGCTCCAGCGTGCAGCCCGATCCCATAAAATGTAATCAATATAACATGCTGCGGCGTACAACCCAATCCCATAATATCACTCTCACCCAGGCCCTCGGCCTCACTCAATCATCAAACTCTCCAGTCTCTGGGACTCACAATAGGTAAGGAACGGGTAGTGCACGCATAAGACACGCACTAGAAGTTATTAGAACGTTTAGGTAATAACTGAAAGGTAGTAATTGGGTAGTAAAGGAGATGCTGACCTGTGCGCTAATACTACGCATAACACCTCAATTTGGGGAAGGTTACCGAGTAATTCATAGAAATGATCCTATAGGCTAAAAAACCTAGGATCCCTTTTGATTCCTGATGTAAAGCAATATCTCTTTGTTTAATATTATTTTTCTTTCCTTAAAGACTAATTCCCTTAATTGAGTTTGGCCAGGATCCACCTTTGTGGACCTCGAGGGGTGCCTAAAACCTTCCCCTCAAGGTAATTTCGAGCACTTACCCAATCTCTGGTGATGTAAACTGGTTTCATGAGTTATTTGCTTTAGGTGCCCTAACACACCTTAATCAGTTAGGTGGCGACTCTTCAAATCCCATACCCTGTCCCAAAAGGAAAAGAGTTGTCCCAAAATGTCGAAACCTGGACCCCACAAGGGAAAAGGGGGCGCGACAAGTACATCTCTATGCCTACATGTCACTATGCAGGTGAAATCATGAATGACGCAATGTAATACAACAAGAGGAAAAATGCATCTCTATGCATGTATTCCAAGTGTGCATGTCATATGCAATGTATCTCAGAGATGAACTCATGTACTCACACTATCAGAGTACTCAATCTCACAGTCTCACACCTTCCACTCATCATGCTCAATCACTCAGTACTGTAGATGGCCAATCCAGCCTAGGGAATATATACATCAACTGACCATCAATCACTCAGTACTGGGTAGGGCCCATCTACCTCATGGGGAAAATCCATTCCATGGTTTAAAAGATTCGGACAAGATCCATGTCCAGGAAAGATCCATCCCCCAATATAAATCAACTACGCTCACTGGGGGTGTGTGCAGACTCCTGAGGGGCTCCTTCAGCCCAAGCGCTATAAACCACACAGACAACTTACGTGTTGCACGGAAAACTCACATGCTATAGTATCAATATATGAATCTGCACGGACAAATCACGTGTCATAGTATCAATATCTAAATCCGCATGGACAACTAACGTGCACGGACAACTCACGTATCATAGTATCAATAACCTCACAATCAGGCCCTCGACCTCACTCAGTCATCAATCTCTCCAGTCTCTCGGGCTCACAATGCCATGGAACTAGCCAAAAATGATGATATGATGTGTCTATATGTAGCATTAGAGACTGAAATGTGATATGAAATGAATGAACATGACTGGGTATGAAATTTCAATGTAAGTAAGTAACTCAATAGCAGTAATGACCTCAGTGGGTCCCAAAAGATTAAGCATGTAGCATAGACATGATTTCTAACATGGATCACAGCTCAATAACTCTAGTACATAGAGATTTCGTGGTTACAAATAAGATTAGGTAACTACGCAGTACCACAGAAATGATGGAGTTACGCTTTACACGGTGCATGCTCACACTCACATCACCTCGCATGTCCACCACCTCTACAACAAACACATAACACGAAATCGGGGTTTCATACCCTCAGCCCCATATTTAGAAGGATTACTTATCTCGAACAAGTCAATTCTAATACCAAGCAAGCCAAACAATGCTTCAAGAGTGCCATCCCGAACGTACCGACCTCCGAACAACTCGAAACAAGCCAAAAGCAACTCAAATACATCAAATAAATCCCAAGGAAACAATTCCAAATGATACATGTCTAATCTTTAATCAAAAGCCAAAAATCGATCGAAAAGACCAACCTAGGCCCGCGCCTCAGAACCTGATGAAACTCACAAAATCCGACAACACATTCAAGTACGAGCCCAACCATACTAATTTCGACTCAAATCCGACTCCGAATCGATGTTCGAAACTCAAAAATTCACTTTATGAAACTTTAGGCTAAAACCTCCAATTCTCTTTTAGAACCCTCAATAAAATGCGGAAAACAAAGATAGATTCGTGATATAAAATAAAAAATGAGTAGATAACACTTACCCCAGTCCACATGGTTAAAATCGCTTCAAGAATCGCCTCAATCCGAACATCATAGCTCCAAAAATGCAAAAATTGGTTGAAACCCTCGAAATAGAGTGCGTTCTACTTCTGCCCAGACATCCTCTTACGCGAACACGGTATAAGCCTCGCGTTCGGGAAGCACAAAGCCACACTGCCTCACTTTACATTACGTGTTTTTGGTTAAACCCTCGCGAACGCGATGGCGAACATTGCCAGCCCTCCGCTCAACACTACGCGAGCGCATATCCATGGATGCGGACGCGAAGAACACAACGTCAACCCATCGCGAACGCGACCAAGGGAGCGCGAACGCGAAGAACAAACCACTGCACTGACCAAAATACCTATCCCAAACGCGTTCCTCCATTCGCTATCGCGAAGCACTGCTGAAACACCAGAAAACCAGCAATCTCATGCAACTCTGAAATGGTCTGAAGCCTATCCGAAACACGCCCAAGCCCATCGGGACCCCGTTCGAACATGACAACAAGTCCCATAATACATCGTGGACTTACTCGAGGACTCAAATCACACAAAACAACAACGAAATGAGAAATCGCACCCCAAATCAAACTTGATGAACTTTGAACTTTTCAACTTTCAAAACTTGTGCTGAAACATAACAAACCAACCCGGAATGAACCCAAATTTTGCACACAAGTCCCAAATGACATAACAGATCTATTCCAATTTACGGAACCACAATCCGATTCCGATATAAAAAATTCCACTCCCAATCAAACTTTCCAAAAAATTCGACTTTCGCCATTTCAACCAAACTAAATCACAATTCGTACGCACTCCTAGTCCAAAATCTCCCAACGGAGCTAACGGAACCATCAAAACTACAATCCGAGGTCAAATACTAAAAGGTCAAACTTGGTCAACTCTTTCAATTTAAAGCTTCCTAGTTGAGAATCATTCTTCCAACTCAATTCCGAATAACATGAAAACCAATACAGACGATTCACACAAGCCATAATGCATCATACGGGGTTACTTATGCCCGTAAACTATCGAGCGAAGTAAAAATGCTCAAAATGAATGGTCGGGTCATTACATCCTCCTCCAATTAAACATACATTTGTCCTCGAACGTGCCCCGAGTTGTTCCGAAGACACCAAACCGTAGTATAACCTTACCATGCACATACACGGGGTAATCCTATGTCACCTTATTCCATATAGGCATGATAACACAACATACTAAAGATCATTACCTCAATCTTAGCCCGTAACCACAGAATCCAATTTCCAGCATCCAAAATTTTACTACAAGACCCCAACCTCGCAATCTACACACTGCATAAGTCTGAACAACCTATAACGAGCCACAACCATAATCCAAGTCAAAATCGCATGATATACCACATAACTCAAATACTCCCAGCAATGATTTCTAATCACAGTAGCTGTTTCAAACAACTCAATACCGATAATAAACCCATATCAATCAAAACCTCATTATAATACCTTTGTATAATGCAGATAATGAAAGAAACATGCAAAATTCACAACCATTCATCAGGTAAATTAGTCCTGGAGCTCCCTCTCCTTCGATAAGAATAGTAAATATCTAAGTCGATCAGCGTCATTATCCTTTCAAACATACCACAATCAAATCTGATAGCACTCATCCTAGATCTGACGACCTCATCTTATCAAATACCAGCTACTCTACTGATATGCAACACCAATACTACCCAGATCCACGAACCGTGCAATCCGTGCATCAATACGCAAAAATTTAAATGTATTCAAACTTGGAAAATGAATCAAACAAGAGAACCGTCCCGCAAACTCAACAAGTACCGCCACAACGAAATGCTAAAAACCATCACATACCATAGAATCATAACTCACGAATCTAACACAAAGGGTCATACCTCAACATAACTTCGTTGCAATGTGTGACCCCATCCAAACACGGATCCATATTATATACCTCAAGCCACCCTACTCAAAATTAATAACCACGTGTAATTTGACATCAAATACCTAAAGTGCATTACCATAAACATGGAGAGGCAGATGATGCAATGCCACACAAGCCCAAAAGGACATAACTGATGTGCAATCAATCATGCAACACCCAAATATCCATCTCGGTCAATTTCCCCTATAAGGCCCCAATAGAACCGCACCATGTGTGCATACAACTAATGAATCACAACCCCTCATAGCATAGAAGGGTAACTCATATGACACTTCAGAACACGAATAAGCTCAACACTAACCGAATGGCACATCCCTCACTATGGCAATACGGAGTCAACCAATCCGACTGGGTGTGGAATACATATCCTCATTGGATCTACCAATTGGGCCCCAAATAAACTATGGTCATCCAGAAATAGATAAATAACCCTCTGAAGGTCAACAATGACCTAACCATGATACATACCATCATATGTCTAGCTTTATCCACATCTTCTCAACCCATAACCAAGAAACAATATGCTTCTGAGAATTCCCGGTCTCCAAATACATAGATTACACGAATCACAATATTTGATCCCAACTCCACCCCCCTAATATCTAACACATCTCTCATACACGATCATACCACGAGGAATACTTCTAATATTCTTCCTTGCCACATAACGAAATCTGAATATCAACAGTCGGTCAACCAGGCAAGTACCGCAATACTAATGAAGTATTTGTACGTCAACACTCAGGGAACCTTCTAAAATGTACGCTCCCCTCAGGTAATACCAAGTGGTAATGTAATTCATCTTGTTATCTGAAACTGCCCATGTTGTCTAAGACTTCATGACCTTCCTTTCAAAACTAAATCGTGACTTTACACATGCAAATCTTACTTCCACACAACATAACGCATCTATCATGAATATGAAAAGTACAAGAATATCATGATCAACTCTGAGTCACAAGTAAACTACATACTCAATTAGCCAAGGAACTTCTATTTGATCTCATCTGGGAGAAAATCATAACACGCAACATGTTCCTCACGCCAGCAGGAAATATACACCTCAAACCATGGTAGAAACCATTGAGAACAATTTGAAATCCATTTGTACGTAACCCAGCTATCAGAACCGAATTCCTTTAACTCAACCAAGTCACTCATGTCACCAAAATCCAAGAGCATTGGCACGAAACACCTGTAGAGGCTCACCACATCATAAGTACCCAAAGAACCAATCATATCTATTACCTTGTTGATCCAACCTACTACCCAGCTGTACTATTTCTCTAGGCTCCTTCTGAGTTACCCTCAAAGTGACATTTCTTATTGCAAGAACACTACGATCCTTAACCAAAAATCACCCCATGAGATCCTAGAATAAAACCACACCGTTCTAAGGCCCATAAGTTGTTGTATTCCCTCTCTAGCACTCTAAAAGTACCACAATCGAGACACTCACTCCAAAGAGTCATGTGAACCTGAAGTTATTTCCTTTACCGTCCTAATACAAAAATGTAAAATCCATAATATTATAGAAATAACGCGAGTCTCGACACCATCCAATGTAAATCTCATATCCTAGCCATATATAAATCTTGAAAATTCTCAGTTACTTCATATAATTTTTTAACCCATTAGAACCTTCTCGAGAGTCCTCGACTCTGCTCAACTTTGAATTGCAGCACCCCAAACGGGTCGAACGATCTATGACCCATTAGCACAACAACACCGAAGAAGTAATCAACACCTCTAAGCAACCGAGTGAATCCTACACCATGTGCACTACATCCTTCACGAATAACAACTTAATCATTCAATGTTTCACCTATACCCATAAATTGTAATATATCATGCATCCAGAAATTCCCTTGCTTAAGTCATCCTAAAAACTAACATCTGTAAGTCATAATTGATCCACAAGTATGCCTCAGACCGAAATCGATACATCACATAACCATGCAATCAAATCATCGATAGCAAACTCCCCCACTTGGCCCAAAGCCATAGAACAAAACACAGAATAACTCACATTGCCCATAATATGTTACTGCCATAATAGTGAAGTAAGATTCAACTAAATCCTTCATAAGCTCATGTAACACAAACTATATAATACCTCAAATCATCTGCTAAGCTCCCGTTCATCCTCGTGACAGTCAAGCCAACCTCCTCAAACTCAAATTGCAACACGTATAATTCACTAGTAAAAGAGAACTCCCAACAAAATAACATAAGGATCACACAACCTCATGACACCCCGCAGGAGATCACCCACCTCATTTGTCTCAAACTGGCATCTCTCTATATGTCACGACTCATAATCCATCAAGGTCGTGATGGCGCCGGACACCACTGTCAGGAAATCCAACACCCAATAGTTAATTAAATTCCTATTTGAGTATTTTGAAATCGTTAATTTTCATTTCATTATATAATAATCAATACAATTTACTGAGCGAATAACGATGTTTTAACAATTTAATTAATAAATACATCCTAAAGTCATCCTAGAACCCGGTGTCGCAAGTGCATGAGCAATATCTAAGAAATACAATAATCGTCCGGAATACAAATAGGACAGTAAAAAAGTACAACTCAATGCTCTGAAGGAGAATCTGCTGGTTGCGGATCGTCTCGAGAGGTGCAGCTCACCTAAGTCCCCATATCAACCATGCCATGGCGCCATGCGGGGCCACAAAAAATACATGTACCTATGCGACAAAATGCACAGCAAGTGTAGTATGAGTACGAAAACAACGTGTACCCAGTAAGTATCCTGCATAACCTCGAAGAGGTAGTGACGAGAGGTCAACTTTGACACTTACTAGAGGTCAAATTAATATAATCAAGTATGATGTCAGACATGGATGTTATTATTGAATAATAATTAACAACAGGAAAGGACAATTTCTTCCTTAAACCATAAATTCCCAGTTTTCGTCATTTCAATTAGTAACTTATATCTTAAGAAAATTTAACAATTCAAATCACAGATGGTATCCAACAAATATTATGCGCAGGAAATGCCGAGGGTCGAATGGCCCGAACCAACAATAATAAAATATACACTGTCGAAGGGTCGAATGGCGCGAACCATAGATGCATCTATTAACCTGTTGTGGCGTACGGCCCGCTTCCATGAGAGTAGTGGAAAAAGTCAATCCGCTCGCGAAATGTATTTGCGACGCGATTACACATAAACATACACATTCAAACAGTCAACCTCGACTGTCTCTCCCCCTTTTTCCTCGCGAAAATCGGGATTCCGACCTTTGGTTGAGACAACTCGTTCCTTTTGGGAAAGGGTTTTTTTTTGCATTTTTTGAAGAGTCGCCACCTAACGATTTTTTAGGTGCGTTAGGGCACCTAAGGGGGTTCATGTATAACTATGTTTGGTAACCAGAGATAGGGTAAGGGCTTGAAATTATCCTAAGAGGAGTGTGTTAGGCATCCCTCGGGATCCACAAGTGGGGTTCCCGACCAAACAAATTTATTGTGAATTTGTACAATTTTAGCAAACAAACAAGTAGGGCTCAAATAATAGGGGATTTAAGTCTTAAGTACATAGATGTTTGAAAACAATTAATAAAAAAAAAGGTCAGATTTTGAAAGGAGTTATAGTCTAAGAATACTTATGAAAAGCGAAGGATATCCTTGGTTTTACAATATGGATCACCTCAATGCAATACCCGGTATGACACTCCTCAAAGACGGGCTACATGTGGTATTAGTGCACCGGTCATCATGTCCATATTCTAACCTTCCCACTCCGTGAAGGTAACTAAAGCGCGTGTGGGTCACGAACTCTATTGCATGATGTTACCCGTCCCTTTCCTATTAGTCCTGGAGGATTTTAGGACTTCTATCCTATAAGGGAGGTTTCTAGGTAGACCCTCAGGTTTTAAAGGTAAAAATGCTAGGGCGACATATAATAAACAAGTAGGACTTGCAAATAAGGGGGGAGCATGGAAAATAGGTAAAGGCTCACATATACCTCCACACACATTGCACATAAACAACATGCCTTATACACAAATTAAAGTCCAGATTCTGTTCCTAAGCATGGTGGTAATAGCAGAATCAGATTTTATTACATAACTCAGAGAGGAAGTCCTAATCAGGCTTGCCTACTGATTTTTAACATGTTGATAGTTAACATAGTCACTCAGAAAGATATGGTTTTATTTCTTGTAGTTGGTTACCTAAGGCTTGCCTAGGTGTAAAATAACATACAGCAGTTGTACAGATTTGTTAATGATTCCAGATTGTTAAGCCTAATAACATGCATTTCTAGATGTTACAAATATTTAGAAACTGATTGTCGGTTTGTTAGAACAAGAAGACTGTTTTATGCGTTTATAATTAGTTTTAGGCGTAGAATGAGATCTAAGAACATGATATCTAATATGCGTTACAGAGATGCAGAATTGTTATATGCATAATTCCTAGACAGGATCTTCTAAGGGCATAAAATCACAGTATCTGAACATTCTTTCAGGAGATGCCACAAATATGAGAATGACTGGTTTAGTAGCAGATTGTTACCCTAGGCAGAATTTCTAGGTGTACCACAGAACTATAGCATTATTAAAACAATGGTTGGTGACAAGTTTATGACAAAAGTTTTAATTCTAGAGCATGATTTCTAAGTTATAGATGGTAATACCCTAATAAGATGTTGAAATAGTAAGCATGAAACCTAAGAAACAGGATGTCTAATGCATGATACATGAGCCCTACACAGGATTTTTCTATTGCGCAGGTAAAGGAATAATGACCTAAAGCATGATTTCTACCCTTTAGCAACTATAGCATGCATATTACCCCTCCCTTTCCACTATCCGCCCCAGAATCATTTTTATAAATAATTATTACAAGCCTCTGAATATGAATTACATAATTAAAAATAGGAAGAAAAAAAAAAGTTATCTATAGGGAGCCTTCAATAATAAGCCCAAATCTCCAGGTCCTCAATGCCAAGTGTTATTTCACAACCTTTCATAATCCGGGTGTGTCAGAGTTCCCTAAGGATCTCAGAGGATCCCGGGAAGTGCTCACACCCAGATTTCATAGCCAAGATGGAGTAAGTGCAGTGTGGAAAGGCCAGCTCTTGTGTGTCAAAGTTCAGAGAGAGCTCAAGGGTCCCAAGGCAATGCTCACACAAAAGGGGCATATCCTAATATCTAAGAGTATAGTGAAAGTGCTCATAGTTTGAGGAATTTAAGAGAACAGTTTTGAAACAGTTTGAAAGAGGAGAGACTTAGTAAAAAAATAGATTTTTATAACAAAGGTTTAACTGATGAAAATAGTTTTGGGAGAAGCACCAATCTCAATCAAAAGTAAAGCCAGCATCACATAGGACCTAGGGTAGTCCAGCAATCACAAATAGGGGTGAGAGGGTTTGAGGGACAAATACAGAGCCTGTGTAGCAGGCAGAAGCACACATAGAAATACAATCAAAAGTCCCCAAGGTTAAAGTGGGGTCAGGGGTATAGCAAAGTGTTAGAACATATCACAACAAACAATTGAGACCATGATTGCACTAATGTATTAGTCGGAGGCATGGATATTCCCATAAGGAACAGAGGTTAAGCACACAGAGACATATTGGTCATCTATAATTAAGGTGAAACTAAACATGTAGAGGAGATTCAGAACCCTAATTGCATGTTGAACAGCAAAATAGTAAATAAAAGCATATCAGCAATACAAGGAATTGAACCGGTAATAGAAACATACTGGTTTGATGACTGAAGTCTAAATCAGAACATACCAGTATAAGGGAGAAAACAGTAACACCAAAGCAGAAGTTAAGAGATGCACAGTAATTAGCCTTGGCTTGTAGCCGACTAATTCAGATCAGTAGCAAGTACCAGAGAAAAGAGAGAGAGAGCAAGTTTAGTTGTGAGAGAGAGTGCACATATTAGTTAGTGTCTGTGTGTGTCTTGAAAAACAAGAGGATCGTGTATATATATCTTTGAAAACTGTGGTAAATAAGGTGCAAATCAAAGTCAAGCAGTAATTAAAGGGATTCATAATCAATCAGTATCAGAATAGTATGAGTACTTCATTAATTAAGGGAGTCAACTTCAAACGGTAAAGACAAGTGACCAAGTAAGGAAAGAAATCCATGGCTGGCATATAACACATAAGGAAACATTTCAAACTAATACAAGTATAGGGCAGGTAATTAGGCTAGGTACATAACATATTAATTAAGGAATGTCATAAGAATCGGTTTGAAAGCATAATTAACTACGAAAAATAAGACAGGGAATGATGGAAAACAACAGGAAACCCTCAAGTGAGGTTCAAATTACAGGAAATTAGCATCAATTAGGGAAAGTATCATGTATGACTGGAATACCACACAGGAAGATAATTTCAGCATATAGAACAAGTAATTAGTCTAGGTCAAGCAAAATCTAATTAAGAATCGATTAAACAGTAGAATTAATCAAATAATGAAAGTGAATAACTCAGGGATCAAGATCAGCAATGTATTACCCTAGGAGATCAGTGAAGGACACTAATCCCAGGGAATCAAGGACTCAAATAAGGACAGCATTAGCTAAAGGAAAATAACACGAATTAAATAGACAATGTTCAAGAAATCTGAAACCCTAGTAATCACAATAAAGTAAAATCATATGAAATTAGGGATTCATAGGTATTACAGGGTAAACATGGATGTAAGAAGGAAAAGCAAGAAAATCAGAGACATATATGAACTCCATAGGGTAATGTTTCAGAGAATCATAAAGCTCGTGAGACGCAAGTACATATGCAAACATATTATCAGAGACAAAATCAGGAACTCAAGGTTTAGGACGAAAGATTAGGGTTTTAACACAACAACTCAGATAAAGAGAGAGACTTAAATAAATTGCTAAAACACAGTAGAAATCCTAGGATAACACTGAAAAATCGTAGGAAAACCGTTTAAAAGAAGGGGTTATGAAACCCTAGTTTTGAGATGAAGAAACGTTTGGAAACAGTAATTTTTTTTTTAAGGAAACATATAAAAACCTCGTGATATACACAGATCCATGACAAATCTAAAAGAATCGGAGAGTTTTAAGAGTTAGGGTTTCAAAGAGAACCCAAAAAGGATAGGGAAAAACATTAAAGCTTCGCCAACTTTAGCCGGAGAGGTCATAGATCTTACTCAGATGGCCAGAGGTGGCCGGAAATGGCATGAGAACCCATGGGGTGAGTGAACCGCCTTCTGGTTCCTCTGAGGGCCTCAAGGTAGTGATACCCGGTGTAGAAATGAAGCAAAGGCCAAGAGATGATGAGAGGCCATGGTTTCCGGCAGGGAAAGTGGCCAGAGGAGATGAACGGACTTCATCGGAGAAGAGGGAAGGTGTGAAGGTTCTATAGAGAACCTAGAGAGAACCAGAGAGAGTGTGAGAGAATGAGAGACGGGGAAATGATAAGGGGGTGGGTAGTTGTTTAGGATTAATTTAGGTAAGTTTCAATCTGTGTCGTTGATTTGAATTAATCAATGGCTCAGATTGAATGGGAGAATTGGGTCGGGTAACTTTTAGGAATTGGGCTTAGGTTATTGGGTTAATTCAGTTGGATTGGGGCCTGGGTAAATTAGGCTGAAATTGAAATTAAAAGTGGCTACTTATTGAATACCCATTTAAAATAGATAAATAATTAATAAAAATAGCCAATAATTATATAAAATGAAATTAAGGCTAAATAGGTGAAATTAAGGTAATTAACTAATATTAAAAGTTTAAAATCATTAATTATTGAATTAAAATGGTATAAAATGTACATTTTGGCTATAACTGCAAAACTTGTTGTAATTATAGCTAAATAATGCCAAATTGGCTAATTTACGAATAATTAAATCCCAATAGGATTAAAATGATTGAGCTAGGAAATATTTTGAAATTATTTATAATATAATTTATGAATAATTATTGAAGATAAAGTTCTGAATAAATTGGAAAAAAATTAAAAAAATATATGAAAAATTATGGAAAAATACGGTTATTATAAAAAGTGATTTTGAAGGTGTATATGAAAGTTCTAAAATAGTTTGAGGAAATATTGGGTATCAACACCGACTACATCGGGAAAACAATTACCCAAAGATTTGACAATTTCTCTTTTAATGGTCAAAAAGATGGTGTTTAATCTTTTTAGAAATTCATTTGCCAAATTCGATATGATTTAAGCATCTTAAATTTATCAGTAAAGTCACAAGTTCGGCAAGTAAAGTATGCTTTTGGGTCCTAGACTACCCGGACATAAGAATAATAGTAGCTACACACGGACTCTCATCACCTCGTGCGTACGTAGGCCCCACAAATAACGGCACATAATTATTATTTCACATATGGGGACAATTTCCCCTTACAAGGTTAGAAAGGAGACTTACCTCGCTCCGAGAATTCATAACCGGCTTCCAAGACCTTCCGACGACTCAAATTGATGAACAACGCCCCAAACTATCTAAATAACGGGCAAACCAATGAAAATATACACAAATACTTATAACAATTCAATTTATATAAATTCCCACTCCGCTCAGAAAGTTGACAAAATTGCCCCCGAGCCCACGCGCCCGGATTCCGAAACTTTTCAAAGATAGAGATTACCCATAACCTCACCAACTCAAATATACAATTCTCTCTCAATATCATGCCCAAAATCGTGGTAAAAATCCACAAATACCAATTCTAGGTCTTTTCTTTAAAACCCCAAATTTCCACCAATTCCGATGTTCAAATCTGCGTATAATCATATATTTAACTCAAAACTAGTATAAACTACTTACCTCGTGCTTGGTGATGAAAATGGCACTCCCAAGTTTCCCAAAATCGGCTCCCATGAAAGATTTGAGATAAGATGAGCCAAAACCCATTTTTACAACTTATACACTGCCCAGGCGACCTTCATCGCAAACACGTCTGTGCCCTCGCGTTCGTGAAGCCAAGAAACTCAGGCCCAGAAATATACTCTTCGCGTTCGCGATCCTCCGAACGCGTTCACAAAGGCTAGCTGCCCTACCCCTTCGCGTTCGCGTTCGCGTTCCCCTCTTCGCGTTTGCATAAGCCAAAAGACCTTAGGCCCAGCTTCCCATTTCCTTCTACGCGTTCGCGACTCCCCACACACATGCGTGTAGGTTCCTCAAGCAAACCCTTCGCGTTCGCGAAGAAGGAAACCAAATACACTAACCAGCAGTTGCAATTCACCCAAAATTTGACCCGAACACACACCTGAGGCTCCCTGGACCCCGTCCAATCACACCAACCAGTTCCAAAACATAATACGAACTCGCTCAAGGCCTCAAATCACATCAAACAACGTCGAAATCATGAATCGCACCCCAATTCAAGCTAAATGAACTCTTAGAACTTGAAATTTCTATATTCGATGCCGAAACCTATCAAATCACGTCCTATTGACCTCAACTTTTACACACAAGTCACATTCGACGTTACGGACCTTTTCCAACTTCCAAAATTGGAATCTGACCCCGATATCAAATTTTCCACTTTCGGTCGAACTCCTCAAAAACCTTCAAATTTCTAACTTTAGCCAAATGACTCCAAAATGACCTACGGACCTCTGAATTCACTTCTGATCACGCTCCTAACACCAGAATCACCATACGGAGCTATTACCAGACTCGTAATCCCAAACGGACATCAATAACAGTGAAATGCACTTCAACCCAGACTTATGAAATTTCTTCTAAAATGCTAACTTCCACAATATGCGCTAAAATGCTCCCGGGTCATCCGAAACCCGATCCGAACGAACGCCCAAGTCCGAAATCATCATACGAACCTGTTGGAACCTTCAAATCCTAATTCTGAGATCGTTTACTCAAAAATCCAATCTTAGTCAATTCTTCTCACTTAAGGCTTTCGAAATGAGAATTTTATTTCCAAATTAACTCTGAGCTTCCCGAAATTCAATTCCGACCACACCTATAAGTCATAATACGTGAAATGAGGTTGCTCATGGCCTCAATCCACTAAACGACGCGCTAGAGCTCAAAACGATCGGTCAGGTCGTTACATTCTCTCCCACTTAAACATATGTTCGTCCTCGAACGTGCTAAGAACTTCTCTATAGTTATCTGAAATCACTGTTTAACACCTCGTGCACCTACATGTGATACCAAAACCCATTCGAGTATATTTGCTCGAACAACTCTGAAGATATCCTCTCTTACCCATACAATAAGCTCAGAACCCAGTTCCTACACCCGAAATTCTCTGCCAGGCCTGTTCCCAATATATGAACACCGTATCAATCACCACACGATGTACCAGAACATGACTGCATACCTTTGCTGAATTAGAACCATGCACCGCATAGTTCATCATCTAACCACAATGACATTCCATGAATCTTAATAGCCGAAATTCCACGAATCTGATGCTCCCAATGCACCTTAGGACATATATATGGGCCCTACTATAACGCTTACGATACCACCACAGTGGAGGAAATGTGTAGAAATTCATACCCAACTGCAAAGTTAACAAATCATTAAATCTCTCCTCTTGACTAGAATCATCACCTCATTATGAACCAAATGATGGTATTTTTTCTTTAATATACTTCACACAATCTTATCGCACTAATCCCTGATCCAAAAATCTCACCTCGCCCAGTGTGAACCGCTCAGGCAACAAGTTACCCCAGACATGACCAACAGTCTCACATGATGCCACAATGCTCCAATAGGCCACAACTCGAACGTGATGCATAAAGAAATGACTCAGGAAGGGACTACTCAACTCACGCAACTATTAAGAACTTTCCTCAGAAAATAGGAAGCAAAACACACCAAAATAGAATTTAGAAAACCGTACTCAACATCACACCGTTGCGGCGTGCAACCCGGTCCAAATAACATACCCGTGGCGGTGTGCCACCTGATCCACACATAAAATTCACATAAGGAGATACACACCGAGCAAAATTGCTCATTACCACAAAATATTGAATATCGGTCACAAGAACGCTAAGTGCATAATACCATCCTGGGGAGACTGATAGAGCCATACGCTACAATACTCAAGCACAAGTGAGGTTCGATATATAATCTGAATCTGAAGAGCTATCTTGCTTGCATAACATCATCAGTATGCGGAATCTCAACACATAGGAAATCATCAAGCCGTTTCACATCTCACATGGAACAACATAATATTACATGAAATGAACGAAGATGGAACAACATCTGAAGTTCTAATACCCCTCCATGAGAAGCGCTATACTGAAGTGAACACATCTGACTCATATGGAGCCCATAATCATATTTAAATCCCTCCACATATATCAAGACGATTCAGATCGCATCGAACTAGGCTAATAGCCTTACCTGGGCTCATAATAACCCACTTTTTTTCACAACGCGCAAGAACAACCGTCATAGCCGGAGAAAACTCCCACAATCCATGACCAAATGAACCGAGCGCTCTCCAGGCATAAACTCTCAAAACCCCGTCTTACCACATCCTTCACACTTGGTTCAAACCTTCAATCAATGAAGTGACTACATGTCACACTCGTACAATCTTCCCGTGATATATGCTTTCACGACCTTCCGCACCAGGAAACAAGTCTGCACATCCATACCACCAGCCGCACTAACGCTGCAAAGCAAATCAAGAATCCATATCCAGGATGCAAAACCTCTTTCACAAGACACCGATCTCAAGTGACGCTTAAAACAACACCAGCTTATTCTAAACATTCAAATCCCTTTCATGTCCATCCGAGCTCGTGACATCCTTGTCAACACTGAACCGCAACCTTGATCCTTACTTCCAGTTCCATACTGCTTACTGCACCTAACATTCCAATATGAAATAGCACAAGAATTCCATCATACCTCCTGGACCACTATTAGGGTGAACACTTCATCATATAGAGTCTTTTTGCCTAACTCATTCCTAGAGGACCATAACAACACGCGAGTGAATTCTTATAACCGTAGAACATGCAAATCCTCAAGTAGTGGTCTAAACCACCATAACCCTTCCGAGATCCGCCTACACATAACTAGCCAAAATACTTGGACATTCCCAAATAAATCAATTACGTCGGCCGACAAGCACTCACACACACTGTCACCAATCCCCTGCATAACTAATCACGCTGAAGGAGCTGATCAGTGCAACTAATATGCCAATTCCACCATGGTTAACCATCTACCTTTTTCTAATTACTTATCTTAATTTGACTTGGAAATAATGACAACTCCAGTCAACACATAACGACTCAACTCACACTCATCCTGAGTATCACGACCCAATTTTCCCTCAGTTGGGTATCGTGACGGCACCTAGTCTTAAGGACTAGGTAAGCCTATTATTAACAAACATCAAATTATAGTACAAGAATCGATTAAGTGCTTTTTTGAAATAAATCTCAACACTTTACACTTTTCCCAAAACCCGGTAAGTACAAGTCATAAGCTTTAAAGAAGTTACAAGAAAACTCCTGAAAATACCATTGTTCAGAAATAATTACAAAAGTACAAACAGAACATAAGAGGGTGACTCTGAAACCGCGAACGCTGGAGCGGTTTTACCTTAAGTCTCCACAACAGCAACTGCACTGCTAGCTATCGATCAACCGCTATGCAAAACCTGGTGTCTGCACATTTTTGTGCAGAAGTGTAGAATGAGCACACCACAGCGGTGCCCAGTAAGTATCAAGACTAACCTCGGTGAAGTAGTGACGAAGACTAGTCAGGACACCTACTGGTCTAATAAATCAAACAGACATAAATATGGGAATAACAGAATATGCCGTCTATCTAATACCTACATAATGTAATTTAACACATAACAAGTTCAAGAGGAAGAAAAGTACAGTAAAATACAACGAAACATCATAATAATACACAGGAAGATGGACGTAACACAATCCGAAAACTGAAAACCACAATACGGTAAGAACAAGTAATAATTCAGCACTGCAACAGTTTCCACGTCAGGCCTTGGCCAACAACCCCAAGTGTTTTTTCTTTTGGAAAATACTTCGAGTGTAAACCTTCACCCGTAAGTTTATATTGAAAGATTTGAATATAATCGTTTCAATTAGAAAATCTCTTTGAAATATAATTTCTCCGTATATATACATTTTTAGAAAGAGAAAATCTTCAAACATAGTTTCTTCAAAATAAATGCTTTTCAAATATACTTCCCCAATAAATGCCTTTCAAACATTGTTTTCAGCAAGACAAATGCTTTTAAATATATACCTTTGAAATAAAAGCCTTTCAGACATAGTTTTCTTCAAGATAAATGCTTTTCAGCTATACTTATCATATATATCCTTCGATCATAATATCTTCAAGATAAATCTACCGGAACTCCGTCCGTAGCTCAGACTTTGTCATGCAGTGCAGGGGGATCTCCCATAATACGTCTGTAGTCCCAAAATAAATATGTAGTGCTGGGGGGATCTACCGAAATACGTCCGTAGTCCCAGTTTAAATATGCAGTACAGGGGGAAAGCTTCCGAAATACGTCTGTAGTCCTAATTTAAATATGCAATGCTAGGGGAAAGCTCCTGGAATACGTCCGTAGTCCCAATTTAAATATGCAATGCAGGCAACAGAGAGGAAAACTAGAACACGATAGAAACATCGTGCATTGCCACAACAAGCACAAAAGCAACAAAGACATAAATGTCAAGTGCGACGAGCAAATCAATACAAGAACTTAAATCAAACGAATGGTAAAACTCACTCATAAGAAGTAGTCACTGAAGGGAATGCCAAGCACAAAGAGAAAACAATGTAACAAGGGGAAAACAAGCAAATATAGCAGTGATTCTCAATATTCAAGTTCACAACAAGAAGAAAACAAAATCATCCCGGCAAAGGAAAACAACTATAACCAATCTCGCTTAAACAATTAGCTTCACATAATAAAACTCAGCTTGAACAATGCTCAGTAATAGACACCAAAGAGATACCATAAACATGGATGGTTATCAAACTAAACTTAAGTAACACTTAAGGAAAAATAATATAAATCACAGTATGCGACTCACAGGCATGCTTGACACCAACGAATAGATATCCCAATTACGGCTAAACAATTATAGGGCTAGATGATACTAATTCTAGTCAATTAGGAAGTTTATGAAGAAAATATAGCATGATGGTAGAAGAGGTAAAATATTCAGTTAAGTCAATTAAGATCAAATAAACAACAAGGGAAACTAAAAGCAAGAAAAATCTAATTTAAGTCGGAACAGATGAAACTAGCAACCAGAAACTCGGTCATAACAGTTACAACTTGATACACAAGAAATATAAGGACCTAAGAATCCTAAAAGGCCAACCTATTTGCAAATAAGTCCGAGTAGGCACTCGTCACCTCGCGTACACGAGCTACAATCAACATAGAAGACTCAAATCCTAAGGGGTAATTCCTCCACACAAGGTTAGGCAAGATACTTAACTCGAAGATGACAACCCGGTACTCTAAAATAAACTTCTCGGGTGAAAAGACCTCTGACGGCTCAAATCCAACTATAACAACTCCAAAACACACATAAAGTTTCAACTTTACAGAAATATAAAAATCGACCCAAAAGTCAACCCCCCGGGCCCGCACCTCGGAACCTATCAAATTTTACAAAATCCGAATACTCATTCCAATACGAGTTCAACCATATAAAATTTATCAATTTCCGATACCATTTGGTCCCTAAAATCACGATTTTTCATTTTAGAAGTTTTCTTTCAAAACCAACATTTTCCTCAACTCAAAATACAAATTAAAAAATGAAAATAAAGATAAATGGAATATATTTAATTCTAGTTGAAGAACACTTACCCAATCGAATTTCGTGAAAAATCCATCAAAAATCGTCAAGAACCGAGCTCTAGAAGTCAAAATGTGATAAAAATGGTGAAACCCTCGATTTTGAAGATTTATAATTTGCCCAGGTATTTGTTCAATGCGATCGCGGACAAAATGATGCGATCGCATAGAAGGAAAAATGGCCACTGGTCAAATTGTACTACGCATTCGTGTGGACCACTGTGCGATCGCAGAAGAGGAGGAGGGTGCATATGCGAATGCGGGGGATATCTGGCGATCACATAGAGTAACAGGTTCTGGCTCAAGGCCATGCTCTCTATTGTGCGATCGCGTGAGGACGAGATGCGAACGCGGAGAATAAAATTTATAGAGCTTCGTGATCGCGTGCTGAGGAGTGCGAACGTGTAGAAGAAAACTTAGGTGGATCGATAGGACACTATGAGATCGCGGCTAAGCCTATGCGATCGTATAGAAGGAAAAACCTGCAGACAGAACATCAATTACAAATTAAAGGAAATTGACCCGAACCCCATCCGAAACACGCTCGAGGCCCCCGGAACCCCGTCTAATCACACAAATAAGTCATATAACCTAGCACAGACTCGCTCGAGGTTTCAAATCACATAAAACAGCACCAAAACGACGAATAAAACCAAAAATCAAACTTATGAACTTTCAAATCTTCAAATATCAAAACTCGTGTCGAAACCTATCAATTCAACCCGGAATGACGCCAAATTTTACAGACAAGTCACAAATAACACAACGGACCTACAGACACTCCCCCAATTCAATTTCGAGCCCGATATTAAAATTTCACCTATCGATTGAAATCACCGAAATTCTAACTTTTGTCGAATTATCTCAAATTGCTCTACGGACCTCCAAAACCAATTCTAGACGCTCGCCTAAGTCCAAAATCATCATACGAAGTTTTTGACATCACCCAAAACTCATTCCGAGGCCGTTTACACAAAAGTCAAACCTCTGGTCAACTTCCATCACTTAAGCTTCAAAAATTGAAATATTTCCTTCCAATTCGACTCCGGATTATCCGGTAACTGAATCCAACCACGCACGCAGGTCGATATACACAATGTAAAGCTATTCATGACCTTACGCAATAGAATGGATTTTAAATTCTCAAAACGACCGGTCAGGTCGTTACACTGAGTGACCTCATTTGATGAGACTACTTTGTCTCAAAACCCATGAATCGTTTTATGCCCTCCTTGCACGCACATCCGCATCTTCGACTGGTATAACCATCCTGATAATCCTTCTACAAATTCGCAGTTTATTTATCTCATTCCTCCAATGCTACACTGCAAGCCGAAAACATCATGAACATTCCGGGCCTTCTATCACAATCTGCTGCAAGAGCCTGATCCTTTTCCATACTACGGGCTTGAAATCCTTGGACACTATATTCTAACCCTTGAATCTACTAGGTCCGTTGCTGAGAATCACCCACTCTGGCTTGGTCCCGAACATAATCAACTCTACGGCTCCGCTGGTACCTGAACACCCATCTTAATAAAGCACCCGACTGACCAACTTCCCCTGCAAATCATCTTTGTACGAAGCATAAGACCTGAATATTCCCAAAGCCCGGACGCAAGTCAGCAAGGCCAATTATAACACTCCCTAACAATTCATTTGCTTAAATTACAACTTAAGCCCTCTTCCCTTGGCTACATTACCCCCATTATCATGCCGACAACCAGAATTTCACCAGTAGATAACCATGCGACCCAATCGCAGGCGGTGGGACTCTCCCACTTAGCCTGAAGCTATTATTACACAATTATGGAACCCACCAAGATTCTTTCTTCATTGCTTACATGATCTTGCACAACCAACCCGCCAAATTCCTCTGAATTCTCCTGTTAGCATTTCATGAACACTCTGAATCTCTAGAATTATTCATATATTTGGCCTCTGACCGAATAGTCAATAGAATTCCTCGCAGAAACTTTTCCAACCACGCAACCACTGACCTTCTCACAGGAGATAACCCACCTGCGAAATTTACCAACTGACGTCTTCCAACGACACAACATTGCACAATCTCTACAACATCAATAACCCGTCTTGAGCCCGTGCTCATTCACCAATTGCACCAGTCCGTTCACTCCTTATTGACATCGACCAAATGTGTGACAATATCTTCCAATTCATTGCTATATTGCATCCTTCTTCATGTCAAACAACCCCCATTTCTGTTGCATCCAAATCTCCCGCTGTTTAGTATCCAATAATTCAAATTAAGCTCGTGGACCCAATCATCGTCCACTAAAATTCTCAAATCACTCCAAACTTCTCCTCAAGATGGGCTACCACAAGACTCATATGATATGCTGCCACTCTCCCACTTTTGTCAAACTCACTCCTTTAAGCAACTGCTCGACTTCCGCTTCTTACACATGGCCTTCTAGAAATATATCCGCCACCTGACACTTCTCACATGTCATCCCTCAACTTTTCTGCCCAGCTGCAGCCTTACATCAATATCCATGTCTGCAACACTTGAACCGATAAATTACTACCAACCTCACCCCTTTCCGAAGATCTCCCTTCTCGAGACATTAAAATTAGAAATACTTATTCACTCCCGAACCACCACGCACACCGCGATCTCTGATAGCCACTCCTTCAATACTATCTCACTATATCCTTCCCCAAAGGCGAATTGTAGAAGGTCATAACACCGGCGAACTTAACACATTCTATTCGATAAAGGACGACAATACCACATCACGGATGAAGATTCCACCTCACTTGAAAACACCAAGTCTTATTACTTTATCAACCCAAACTTGAACAATTATTGTCACGGCCCAAAACCTATGGGTTGTGGTGGCCCCGGACACCACTGTCAGGCAAGCCAACCCCTTAATCAGTTGAAATACCATTCTGTTTAACAATTTCGAAATCGTTGCGTTTATTGCTTTTCATAATCAAATAAATAAACTTTTGTAAATTAAACACGATAGGGAATCCATTTAATTCAATAAAACAAGACTCAACACATCCCCAGAACCCGGTGACACAAGTACATGAGCAGTTTCTAAGAATTTATACAATTATACAACTCTTGTCCGAGAAATAAATGGGACGAAAGCAATAGAGATACAATGTAAAGATATATAAATAAGGAGACTCTGTCAACTGCGGAACGCCTCCGGATGAATGCAGCCCGAGAAAGTCTCCAAATCAATCGCTGAACAATGAAGATACTTGTGCAACAAAATGAACAGAAAGTGTAGCATGAGTACATATACATATATGTCCCAAGTGAGTATCCCGCCTAACCTCGAAGAAGTAGTGACGAGAGGTCGACTTGACACTCACTAAGGTCCAACAATATAAATAGGACAGAATATGCTGAAAGCAGTAGACATGTGAAGGCACTTAAGCAAAAATTATATATAAGGCACTGAAATCCAAATAATTCTGAAAATACGTAAATAAGTAATTTCCTTTCTTTAAATCCGTCATAGCGTACGGCCCGCTCCCATAAATGTATCTTTGAATCCGCCGTGGCGTACGGACCGCTCCCATAAATGTATTTTTAAACTCGCCGTGGCGTACGACCCGCTCCCATAAATGTATACGAATACCTCTCAAATCCGCCGTGGCGTACGGCCCGATCCCATATATATTACAATTACTTTTCAACTCCGTTGTGGCGTACGACCCGATCCCATATATATTACAAATACTTTTCAACTCCGCCGTGGCGTACGGCCCGATCCCATATATATTACAAATACTTTTCAACTCCGCTGTGGCGTACGGCCCGATCCCATATATATTACAAATACTTTTCAACTTCGTAGTGGCGTACGTCCCGATCCCATATATTTTACAAATATAAGAGTGGGGGAAATCACACATCGCTCGCGGAATGTAAATTGTGAAGCGGTCACATGCACACACAATATTCTTTCCTTTTCATAATACTTTCCATAAACAATCCCTTTCATATTATTTTCCGTAAAACAATTCTTTTCATTTTATTTTCCGTAAAATAATTCCTTTCATTTTATTTTTCCGTAAAACAATTTCTTTTCTTTTTATTTTCCGTAAAACAATTCCTTTCATTTTTATTTAAATTCCATATTTCTCAGAGAAGCAAAACTACACATAGTAGGATTTCATAACATACAGTTCATCACAAGAAAAACACAAGGCATGATGTGGGGCCTAACTACCCGGACATAACAAAAATAGCCGCTACGTACGGACTCTCGTCACTTGGTGCGTACGTAACCCCCACAAACAATTACACACAGCATGTAGAAAACATATGGGGACAGTTCCCTCTTACAAGGTTAGAAAGGAGACTCACCTCGCTCTGAAAATTCATCACCGGCTTCCAAGACTCTACGAAGACTAAAATGGATGCGCAACGCTCCCAAACTATCCAAATAACGATAATTCAATGAAAATATACTCAATAGATCATAACCAATTAAAATTACAAAGTTCCTCAGCCCGGCTCAATGAAATGACCAAAATGCCCTGGGGCCCACGTGCCCGGACTTCAAAATTTCTTGAATAAAAATCTCTACCCAAAGCTTTACTAATTAAATTACACAATTTACTCAAATATTCATGCTCAATTCGTGGCTAAAATCCAAATTTTCAAATTTCTAGGTTTTCTTCAAAAATCCTACTTTTCCCACAATTTTTCATGTTTAATCCCATGCAAATAATCTTGTATTTAACTTAGAAACAGGAAGGAGTTACTTACCTTGTGGTTCATGATGAAAATCCTCTCTAGAAGCTCCTCCAAAATTGTCCAAACCAAAGAAGAAATGAGGAAATGACCAACTATTCTCGGTTTTAAAACAATCTGCCTAGGTCGTTTTCCGCACCTGCGCTTCCGCAGGTGCACTCAATCTTCCGCACCTGCGGCCCCCTCGACTCCATCCAAACTTCACACCTGCGATCCAAAGGCCGTACCTGCGCCTTCGCAGGTGCGGAAATTCCCTCGCACCTGCGGTTCCAGCCTAGCCCAGCCATCCTTCGCTCCGGCGGCACCAAGGCCGCACCTGCGGAAACTCCATCGCAGGTGCAGTCGCACCAGATGACAGCCACTTCAGCTCCTTTCAACTTCAACTTTTGATCCGTTAACCACCTGGAATATACCCGAGGCCCCTGGGACCCCGTCCAATTACACCCATCTTTCCCAAAACATAACACGGACTTGCTCGAAGCCTCAAATCACATCAAACAACATCGAAATGACGAATCTCTCTCCAATTCAAATCTTTATGACTTAAGAAACTTCAACTTCCACATCCGATGTCGAAACCTGTCAAATCACATCCGATTGACCCCAAATTTTGCACACAAGTCATATTCGGCATTACAGATATGCTCCAACTTCCGGTCGGATTCTCAAGCCAAACTTAGGAAATTCCTTCAAAACTGCTAACTTCCACATTATACGCCGAAACGTTCCCGGGTTATCCAAAACCCAATCCGGACATACGCCCAAGTCCGAAATCATCATACGAACCTGCTGGAACCTTCAGATCTTGATTCCGAGGTTGTTTACTCAAAATTCCAATCTTACTCAATTTCTTCAACTTAAGGCCTCTGAAATGAATATTTTCCTTTCAATTCAACTCCGGTCTTCCTGAATTTCAATTCCGACCATACGCACAAGTCAATATATCTGAAATGAAGTTGTTCATGACTTCCAACCTCTGAACGACATGCTAGAGCTCAAAACGACTGGTCGGGTCGTTACAATTATAGTCCAATTGCCTTTCCTGTGCCGGAAATAAAATACTGAAATCTCGGAATCACGCTCTGAGTAGAACTCCTATCGAGTCATTCATTGTCCCAACACATGGGCGAGCATCCTACCACCACATCAATTAGTGCGCGATAATCATTCATGAGCATCATAACATCCTGAGCATATCCTCGAAGCTCTCATAAATAAAAACTACTGAGCTTAAATAACATCATATCCTTCCGCAAAGCAACGACAGTAGCCCCAACCAACCATGCCTGGGAAAAGAAACAACATGCACCATGCCTGTAGCATCATTACAATTCCTCAAATCCCCGATTCATTACAAGTGTTTTGCGTTGTGTAAGATTGAGTAGGAAGGAAACATAGGCATAAGCCTCAAAGGAATCAAACCGCACGATGAGGAATCAAGAAGGGAAGTACTCCTAACAGTCATGTAGCCTCTCGAAGATTAGTATAGACGTCTCCCTACCGATCCACAAGACTCTACTAGACTTGCTCATGACTCGTGAAACCTAAGGGAACCTAGTGCTCTGATACCACGTTTTCACGAACCAAAATCCATCAAGGTCGTGATGGCGTCGGACGCCACTGTCAGGCAAGCCAACACCCAATAGTTAATTAAATTCCTATTTTAGTATTTTGAAATCGTTACTTTTCATTTCATTATATAATAATTAATAAAATTTACTGAACGAATAACGATGTTTTAACAATTCAATTAACAAATACATCCCAAAGTCATCCCATAACCCGGTGTCACAAGTGCATGAGCAATTTCTAAGAAAAACAATAACCGTCTGGAATACAAATGGGATAGTAAAGAAAGTACCACTCAATGCTCTAAAGAAGACTCTGCTGGCTGCGGGTCGTCTCGAGAGGTGCAGCTCACCTAAGTCCCCATATCAACCATGCCATGGCGCCACGCGGGGCCACCAAATATACATGTACCTGTGCAACAAAATGCACAACAAGTGTAGTATGAGTACGAAAATAACGTGTATCCAGTAAATAACTCGCCTAACCTCGAAGAGGTA
The DNA here is from genome assembly GCA_005239495.1 of Nicotiana undulata. NCBI lineage: Eukaryota > Viridiplantae > Streptophyta > Magnoliopsida > Solanales > Solanaceae > Nicotiana > Nicotiana undulata. The sequence continues at coordinate 142,893 of ML265854.1, read as the reverse complement.
GTGACGAGAGGTTGACTTAAACACTTACTAGAGGTCAAATTAATATAATCAAGTGTGATGTCAGACATGGATGTTATTATCGAATAACAATTAACAATAGGAAAGGACAATTTCTTCCATAAATCATAAATTCCCAGTTTCCGTCATTTCAATTAGTAACTTATATCTTAAGGAAATTTAACAGTTCAAATCACAGATGGTATCCAGCAAATATTATGCGCAGGAAATGTCGAGGGTCGAACGACCCGAACCAACAATAATAAAATGTGCACTGCAAAAGGGTCGAACGGCGCGAACCATAGATGCATTTATTAACCTGTTGTGGCGTACGGCCCGCTCCCATTAGAGTAGTGGAAACAGTCAACCAGCTCGCGGAATATATTTGCGACGCGGTTACGCATAAACATACGCATTCAAACAGTCAACCCCACTACATCGAGAGAGAAATTACCCAAAGATATGACAATTTCTCTTTTAATGGTCAAGAAGATGGTGTTAAATCTTTTTAGAAATTCATTTGCCGAATTCGATATGATTTAAGCATCTTAAATTTATCAGTAAAGTCACAAGTTCGGCAAGTAAAGCATGATTTTGGGTCCTAGACTACCTGGACATAAGCATAATAGTAGCTACACACGGACTCTCTCCAGCTCGTGCGTACGTAGCCCCCACAAATAACGTCACATAATTAATTATTTCACCTATGGGGACAATTTCCTCTCACAAGGTTAGAAAGGAGACTTACCTCGCTCCGAAGATTTATAACCGGCTCCCAAGCCCTTCCACATCTAAAACTGATGAACAACGCCCAAAAACTATCCAAATAACGGGCAAACCAACGAAAATATACTCTAATACTTATAGCAATTCAATTTATATAAATTCCCAACTCCGCTCGGAAAGTTAACAAAATTGCCCTCAGGCCCACATGCCCGGATTCCAAAAAATTTCAAAGATAGAGATTACCCATAACCTCACCAACTCAAACATACAACTCTCTCTCAATTTCATGCCCAAAATCGTGGTAAAAATCCAAAAATACCAATTCTAGGTCTTTTCTTTAAAACTCCAAATTTCCACCAATTCCTATGTTCAAATCCGTGTATAATCATATATTTAACTCAAAACTAGTATATACTACTTACCTCGTGCTTGGTGATGAAAATGGCACTCTCAAGTTTCTCCCAAAATCGGATCCCATGAAAGATTTGAGATAAAATGAGCCAAAACCCATTTTTAAAACCCGGGCGACCTTCATCGTGAACGCGTCTTTGCCCTCGCGTTCGCGAAACCCAGCAACTCATGCCCAGAAATATACTCTTCACGTTAGCGATCCTTTGAACGTGTTCGTGAAGGCGAGCTGCCCTACTCCTTCGCGTTCGTGTTCCCCTCTCCGCGTTCGCATAAGCCAAAATACCTTAGGCCCAGCTCCCCATTTCCTTCTACGTGTTCGCGACTCCCCACACGCGTTCGCGTAGGTTCCTCAAGCCAACCCTTCGCGTTCGCGGCCTCCCCGTCGCGTTCAGGAAAGCCAATCTCAGCAGCCCCCAACCTTCCTCTTCGCGAACGCGGAACTCCCCTCGCGTTCGCAAAGAAGGAAACCATATATAGCAACCAGCAGCAGCAATTCACCCAAAATTCGACCCGAAACCATCCTGAAACACACCCGAGGCCCCTGGGACCCCGTCTAATCACACCAACCAGTTCCAAAACATGATACAAACTCGCTCGAGGCCTCAAATCACATCAAACAACGTTGAAATCATGAATTGCACCCCAATTCAAGCTTAATGAACTTTTAGAACTTAAAACTTCTACATTCGATGTCGAAACCTATCAAATCACGTCCGATTGACCTCAAATTTTACAGACAAGTCACATTCGACATTATGGACCTTTTCAAACTTCCGAAATTGGAATCCGAGCCCGATATCAAAATTTCCACTTGCGGTCGAACTCCTCAAAAACCTTTAAATTTCTAACTTTAACCAAATGACTCAAAAATGACCTACGGACCTCTGAATTCACTTCAGATCGCGCTCCTAACACCAGAATCACCATACGGAGCTATTTCCAGACTCAGAATCCCATACATACATCAATAACACTGAAATGCACTTCAACCCAGACTTATGAATTTTTTTTTAAATGCTGACTTCCACAATATGCGCCCAAACGCTCCCCGGTCATTCAAAACCCGATCCGAATGTACGCCCAAGTCCGCAATTATCATATGAACCTGTTGGAACCTTTGAATCCTGATTCTTAGGTTTATTTAATCAAAATCCAATCTTAGTCAATTCTTCTCACTTAAGGCTTCCGAAATGAGAATTTTCTTTCCAAATTAACTCTGAACTTCCCGAAATTCAATTTCGACCTTCCACAGTCACAACTACTACGCAATCACTTAATCTCCCTGATTCTGAACTCATCAACAAGACATGATAATCTAATTCATTCCATAATTAACCAACAAGGAAGAGTCGCTCAACACACCCATAACGTGAGCCAATACGTCAAATCAAGACAAAATCAAACACCCAATAGTCCTTCTACATATCAAGAAAAATCTTCTCGTCAAATTCAAAACATATGAACACATCTCGCAGTCACATCATACTCATCACGTGGCCATCCAGCCACGAATTCCACTCACAGGGACACAACCGGACGTATAAGTCCAAAAGCATGTGCTCACACAACCAAAATCCCCGTGCTCGAGCTACAATTAAAACATGGCCTCAAGTCCTCCAGACTGGCCCATCATCAGCACACCGAAATTACATCTCGCACCTCATCCATGGAATCACAAGTTGTCGATGCAGAGCTGATAACGAGTGCTCACATGCACATACGAATGCATGGAAGGAATTCTAAGAGTTACGCTTCAAGATGAATCAATGTCGCACGATAAGGAAAGAAAGATGGGAAGTATATCCTAAATTTCATGTAGCCTCTAGAAGATAGGTATGGACGTCATCATACCGATCCATAAGACTCTACTAGACACTTGTTCATGACTTGTAGAACCTATGAACATAGAGCTCTGATACAACCTTGTCTCGACCCAAAATTCAACTAGTTGTGATGGCACCTAACCTAACCCGCTAGGTAATCCAATTAGCAACTATCCAATTCCAATGAAACTAATAAAACAAATAAATAGAAGAAATTATATGAATCTTATACATTCCCTTAGGACTAGTAGTACAAATCATGAGCTTCTAAGACTAGAATTTACAATGTTGGTATGAAATAAATACATCATCCGTCCGAAGTGTACATAAACAGATTTTTATAAATCTAAGGTTGCCATGAATAAGAAGCAAGTACAACCGGAACGCAGGTACGTCTTGAAATCCAGCTCCCACTGATCACAGCAACATCAACATCCAATATTTACACGCAAGGTGCAGAAGTGTAGTATGAGTGCAACCGGCCTCATGTACTCAATAAGTAACAAACCTAACCTTAGGTTGAAAGTAGTGACGAGCTGGGACAAGGGTCTGAGTCCAACTCCAATAATCATCAATAGTTCATAACAATATAGTAAAGATGGTGCAATAAATAACTCAATAAATAAATGCTCAGCTCGTACAAAATTCCGGAGAATAAATGCTTGTTTCAAGTACGCAGTGAAACTCAAATCCTTTGCCGAAATCACCAAAATATGAGTAGTTTTGTAAACCTGTGATTTTTCCAAAAACTTTTCAACAATACTTAAAATGTTTCATTTTTAAGATAACATGAGGAAAGTACATCTCTATGCCGACATGTCACTATGCGGGTGAAATCATGAATGATGCAATGACGTACATCTTGAGGAAAAATGCATCTCTATGCATGTATGTCAAGTGTGCATGTCAAATGCAATGTATCTCAGAGATGAACTCATGTACTCACACTCTTAGAGTACTCAATCTCATTGTCTCACACTTTCCACTCATCATGATCAATGACTTAGAACTGTATATGGCCAATCTAGCCAGGAAGAATCCATCCTAGAATATATACATCAATTGACCATCAGTCACTCAGTATTGGTAGGTCCAATCTAGCCCGTGGGGAAGATCATCCCCAGGTATAAAATATTAGGACAAGATCCATGTCCAGGGAATATCTATCACTCAATATAAATGAATTGAGCTCAGTGGGGGTGTGTGCAGACTCCGGAGGGGCTCCTTTAGACCAAGCACTATAAATCACACAGACAACTCACGTGCTGCACGGATAACTCACGTGCTATAGTATCAATATCTAAATCTGCGCGGAAAACTCACATGTTGCACGGATAACTCACGTGCCATAGTATCAGTATCTGATTCCGCACGGGAAACTCACGTGCCATAGTAACAATAACCTCACAATCAGGACCTCGGCCTCACTCAGTCATCAATCTCTCCAATCTCTCGGGCTCACAATGCCATGACACTAGCCCAAAAATGATTATATGATGTGTCAATATGTAGCATTAGAGACTGGGATATGATATGAAATGAATGAACGTGACTAAGTATGAAATGGAAATGTAAGCAAGTAACTCAACAGCAATAATGACCTGAGTGGGTCCCAACAAAATAAGCATGTCGCCTAGACATGATTTCTAACATGGATCACAGCTCAATAGCTCTAGTACGTAGAGATTTCATGGTTACATATAAGATCAGGTAAATACACAGCACAAAAATAACGGAGTTACGATTCACATGGTGCACGCCCACACGCATGTCACCTAGCATATGTGTCACCTCTACAGCAAACACATAAAACAAAATTCGGGGTTTCATACCCTCAACACTAAGTTTAGAAGTTTTACTTACCTCGAACAAGCCAATTCCAATATCTAAACAAGCAAGAAAGGACTTCAAAGCCAGCTACTGGCTTCTTGATTTCACACGACGAAGTTTGGCCGAGCACATCATAAATGACATGATTCGGAATGAGCAATGTGGTTATAACTGAAGTTCAGAGGGATCAAGTGATTCTTGAATTTTGAGGAAATGCAAAGGTTCAACAGTTGCCAGAATGAAAATGCAATGCAACAAGCGAGTGTAAGGGATTTTGAATAACATTCAAATCTAACGTGTGCTCGTGGATCCAGGAAGCTCGGCCAACATAGTCAGGTCAAAGGTGGGGGAGCAGCTCGGACTGCTTGAACAAATCATACCTACCTCCCGATTCCTCAGCGGATTCAACATGGCCGGCGAACCAACAAAGGGGAAGATCATCCTCCCGGTCAACATGTCTGGTATAATCCAAAATACCAAATTTCATGTCATCGACAGTGACATGAGATACAATGCATTGCTTGGACGGCCATGGATACACAACATGAGGGCAGTGCCGTCAAATCTTCATCAGATGATGAAGTTTCCAACAAAAGACGGTGTAAAAATAGTATATGGAGAACAACATGCAGCAAAGGAGATGTTCGCGGTTCGCGGCGAGGAACCAACATCCATATCCTCCACCTCGGAGGAGTCGGAGGGAAAACAAACCCCCGAGGATGACGAAGAAGACTTCCTAACTCCCAGAACCTTCATTGCCCCCAAAGAATCGAATGCAACTAAATCAACAATTGAAGAACTGGAGCAGGTTGTTCTAATCGTCAGTCTTATCCAACTAATCTGAGCAATTTCCAACACTTATTTGGTCCCAAAACTTTCAAACAAAACGTGTTTTCATTTACAAAGATCTATTAATAACACTCATTCATTTATTGCTAACTGTTATAAATAGTATTTTATTTTTGGTGAATGTCCATATTTTATAGAGATTTTAGGGTTTGTTACTTGGTGGCTAAGTCACTTTTTCCCTATAAATTGAGGGATTCTATTCCATTATAATTCATCCCAAATCAATAAGAATTCTCTCTTTCACTCTCTCTCTCTCTCTCTCTCTACTTTTCTCTGCAATATCTTCTTCTTCTTTTATTGCTTTATTACACGTTATTAGCACGAGACTCTAACCAATTTACTAGAGGGTAGTTTTTTCAATTTGTAAATATACTATTAATTAGTTGTCTAATATTTGAGAAATTAAACCGCCCGTGGAGAGAAGATATAGGAATTTGCGTGAGGCTCTTGCATAATTGCATTGATATTCCTATGCTAGGCATCTGCTTTGGTCACAAGCTTTCGGATATGAGCATGATGCTTAATTTGTACATAATATTAAGTATAGTGATTTTCAATCATGTTCCATGAACTTCCTACGGGATTAAATTCTTGATTTAAGGTAAGTATTTTACCTTATTTTTCTCTTTTACATTCTTGAAATTCTATAATTTGATTTTAAATACAAGCAAAGACAATAAATTTTGCTTATAACTCTAATAGAGTTTGTGAAAAATTATAACCACCCGATGTGATAAATTTTCTATGTATTGCCATGATCAAATTCATGTATGATTATGAGCACAAGAAGTGGAAACCCAACCAATTGAATTTGCTTCATTCTCGTTCCCTTAAGATAATGTGGTAGCATTATGTAATAAGTCTAAAAGAAGATAAAATTATTACCATGAAGGTATCAATGAATGTGGACGTGACAATAGACAAAATTATAATCGTCATTATTGTGGCAATGAGAATAATAAAGATTCTCAAAATAATCCTTCACTCTGTGAAAGTAATGCTTGTCACCGATTTGACATGAGATTTTGTAAAACACATATAGATGATTATGGTCCATTCATGATATGAATGTGACCTCATGTGATTATGAATACATATTCATTTTTAGAAGAATATGAATGTGCTAGTGGTAGTGAATATACCACACTTACCTCTAGAAGGAGGTTAGAGATGAAATAAGAAAATAATTCATGAATGGTCATTGATCACGTACCTATTGTGATTATCCCAAAATATTATGGAAATGTGATTATTACAGGGCATAAGTAATGGAAGCCACGCACCTTGCCTAAAATAATTTTGACCATGACCATAATGGTACAACTTTCTCCTTGAAAGAGATATTCATCATATGAATGTTGATGAATATGTGGTAGTACAAAAGTAATTGAGAGCTCTAGAAGAGTCAATTTTACTATTTTGTAGGAATAAAATTGATTAATCAAAAAGGCATTGTGTTGTACTAAGTCTCAAAGAAACTTATTGAGTTTCTAAGATATTCGCGAAAGCGGTTGGTCATATTGAGACTATAAATAAAGAAAAAATTTAATATCTTCTATTACTACAATTTGTAGTGTGGTAATAGTTAGGAAAAAAGTTATCCGCTTTATTCTTTGGTTTGTACTACACACATAAGAGAATGCCGCAATAAAGTAGAAGCTTATTGATATAAAAACTCATATCATAATAAACTTGATGTTTATTGATAATTGCACATGTCATGGTATAAACCTGACGTTTATCAATATTGATAATTTATCCAGTTGGCATAAGTTATTTAGCCATGTTAATTTAAGTATTATGTGCAAAAATAAAAGAGAACTCACATGGGAAAATATCAAAGAACTAGAAAGTTTTTTACGAATTCTCTTATGTTGTTTGTTCTCATTAATTAATAGACCAACTAATTGAATCGCATGAATGCTAGAAAATTAAAAGGTGAATATGGGTTCATTCACGTGCCATGTATACCACATAAGATGCATTTATGAGATGGTTACATCTGCTCTTATTATTAACTCGCAACCTGGTATTTGCGAGTTAACTTGTAATGACCCAAAAAGGGTCATCCTGCGTATTTCTGGCTAAAAATGTATTCCGAGGTCAAGAGGACCTCCTTCTATCTCACCTCGGTTTGTGTGCGCAGCCCGGACGTGTAGCCGGGAAGCCGTTATGAGAAAAACTAATGAAATGATGTTTTTGTACTTACAAATCTAGTAGAGTTGGCCTTCGTCAACATTTTTGGTAAACGGACCCGTACCTATGATTTGATGGTCCCAGAAGGTCGGTAGGAAAATATAAGACTTGGGCGTATGCCCGGAATCAAATTCCGAGGTCCCAAGTTCGAGGAATGAATTTTTGAAGAAAATTGATTTCTGCAAAATATAAAGGTTTTTTGAAAATGAAATTCTATGTGAAACCTGTGGTATCAAGCCCGTATTATTATTTTGGAGCCCGGTACAGGTCCTATATATTATATTTGCTATGTCTGTGAAGTTTGGTAGGGAACGAAATCCAGTTGACGTGATTCGAACAAAAAATGCAAAAGTGAGATTTAAAGAAAGTTATGAGAAATTTTATCGATTTTGAGGCTTAATTCGATGTTTCCTATGTTATTTTAGTGATTGGATTACACGAATAAGTCCGTAGGATATTTTTGAGGTTGTGTGTATTATTGGTTTGGTGTTCTGAGGGCTCGGGTGAGTTTCGAGTAGGTCTCGGGGTGTGCTAGGCTAAATCACAAGTGTTGCAGGTTCAGAGAATTTCAAATCTCTGAACCTGTCGGTGCGGTCCGCGGTCCCTTTTTCGCGGCCCGCCCAGCAAGCCTTCATACTCAGTACCCCCACCACCTCCCCGAGGTGTTCCAGCGAGGGCTCATTCCAGTGCCATGCCAGAGCGCTCCTACCGTTCTCCAGCCATTCAGAGTTCACCCAGTGGTTATTCTAGTCATCCGAGAACCTCCAGCCCCTACTTCAGTGCTATGCCCGAGGGTTCACATCGCCCTCCAGCCATTCGGGGTTCTTCTTCGGGGCAGCAGGCTATGACACCTAGAGGTTACTATGAGTGTCGGGATCTAGTTCATATGCAGAGGCATTGTCCCAGGCTTCGGGGCAAAGCAGTGCAGCAGAGTTATCAGCCTATGGGTCCAGCACCAGTAGTCCGGCCACCTAGAGGTGGAGCGCAGGGCGGCAGGGGTCGTCCTAGAGGTGGAGGCCAGTCAGGGGGAGGTTAGTCAGCTTCTGTTCACTCTGGTGGAGCTCAGTCTTCTGGTGCTCCAGCTAGATTCTATGTTATACCGGCTAGATCAGATGCAGTGGCCTCAGACGCCGTGATCACATGTATTATCTCAGTATGTGGTAGAGAGGCTTCAGTATTATTTGATCCAGGATCCACCTATTCATATGCTTCAGCCTTATTTGCTCATTTTCTGGATGTTCCTCGTGAGTCCTTCGGTTCCCCTATATATGTGTCAACTCCTGTGGGAGATTCTGTGGTGGTAAACCGGGTTTACCGTTGCTGTGTTGTTACATTTTGTGGATTCGAGACCAAAGCGGACCTTTTATTGCTCGATATGGTTGATTTTGAGGTTATTCTAGGCATGGATTGGCTATTTCCTTATCATGTCATGCTAGATTTCCATGCCAAGACAGTTACTTTAGCCCTGCCCGAGTCGCCTAGGCTGGAGTGGAGAGGTTCCTCAGTTACTGTAGCCAGCCGGGCTATTTCATTCCTGAAGGCTCGACACATGGTCGAGAAGGGTTGTCTGGCCTATCTTGCTTATGTGCGGGACACCACCGCCGAGTCTCCGACTATTGATTCAGTGCCAGTTGTTCGAGATTTTGCTGATGTATTTGCTTCGGATCTTCCAGGCATGCCTCCGGATCGTGATATTGATTTCTGCATTGATGTAGCTCCAAGCACCGAGCCTATTTCCATTTCCCCGTACCGTATGGCTCCGAAAGAGTTGAAAGAGTTGAAGGAGTTGCTTGAGGAGTTGTTATCTAAGGGGTTTATCAGACCGAGTGTATCGTCGTGGGGTGCTCCAGTCCTATTTGTGCAGAAGAAAGATGGGTATATGCGGATGTGTATCGATTACCGCCAGTTGAACAAGGTCACCATTAAGAACAAGTATCTTTTTCCGCTCATCGATGATTTGTTTGACCAGTTGCAGGGTGCTAGGGTGTTTTCTAAGATTGATTTGAGATCGGGATATCATCAGTTGAATATTCGAACCTCAGATGTTCCGAAGACTGCTTTTCGTACGAGATATGGCCATTATGAGTTCCTGGTGATGTCCTTTGGCTTGACTAACGCCCCAACAGCATTTATGGACTTGATGAATAAGGTGTTCAAGCCGTATATTGATTCCTTTGTCATTGTCTTCATTGATGACATCTTGATTTACTCACGTAGCCTGGGTGAGCACGAGCAGCATTTGAGAGTTGTGCTCCAGACCTTGCGGGAACAGAAGCTATATGATAAGTTCTCCAAGTGTGAGTTCTGGTTGGATTCCGTGGCATTTTTGGGGCACGTGGTATCCGGAGAGGGTATCAAGGTCGATCCTCAAAATATTGAGGCAGTTCAGAGTTGGTCGCGTCCTACTTCAGCTACAAAGATCAGGAGCTTTTTGGGCCTAGCAGGCTATTATCGCCGATTTGTGGAGGGGTTTTCTTCTATTGCATCCCCATTGACTAGATTGACTCAGAAGAATGCCTCGTTTCGATGGTCCGACGAGTGTGAGGCGAGATTTCAGAATCTCAAGACAGCAATGACCTCAGCACCAGTTTTGACATTGCCTTCCGATTCTGGGATGTATACTATGTATTGCGATGCCTCACGTGTTGGTTTGGGATGTGTGTAGATGCAGGAAGGAAGAGTTATTGCTTATGCTTCGCGCTAGCTGAAGGTTCATGAGAAGAATTACCTTGTGCACGATTTAGAGTTGGCAGCGATTGTTCATGCTATTAAGATTTGGAGGCACTACTTGTATGGAGTGTCCTGTGAGGTTTATACAGACCACCGCAGCTTGCAGCACTTATTCAAGCAGATGGATCTCAATTTGAGGCAGCGCAGATGGCTTGAGTGTTTGAAGGATTATGATATCACCATTCTTTATCATCCGGTCAAGGCAAATGTAGTAGCAGATGCCTTAAGCAGGAAGGCAGAGAGTATGGGTAGCTTGTCTTACATTGCAGCAGAGGAGAGACCTCTAGCCTTGGACATTCAGTCCTTGTCTAACCGCCTGGTGAGGTTAAACCTTTCAGAGCCTCGCCGAGTTTTAGCACATGTGGTTGCTCAGTCTTCGTTGTTGGGGGAGATTAAGGCTCGGCAGTTTGATGATCCGTGCTAGCAGAGCTTCGGGAGACAGTGGTACAGGGTGGTTCCAAGGATGTTACCATTGGCGAGGATGGTGTTCTGAGACTTCAGGGCCGTTTATGTGTTCCTAATGTTGAGGGCCTGAGGGAGAGGATTCTAGAGGAGGCACACAGTTCTCTGTATTCGGTTCATTCTGGTACTACGAAGATGTCTCGTGATTTGACGCAGCATTGCTGGTGGAGGCGGATAAAGAGGGACATTGTGGAGTATGTGGCTAGGTGTCTTAATTGCAAGCAGGTTAAGTATGAGCACCAGAGGCCAGGAGGCCTACTTCAGCAGATGCCCATTCTTGAGTGGAAGTGGGAGCGCATCACTATGGACTTCGTGGTTGTGTTGCCCCGGACCTTGCGGAAGGTTGACGCGATTTGGGTCATTGTGGACAGATTGACCAAATCGGCGCATTTCGTTCCGGTGGCTACTAAATATACTTCTGAGAGGTTAGCCCAGATCTACATTCGGGAGATAGTCCGGTTGCACGGTGTGCCGGTGTCCATTATATTAGATCGGGGTCCTTAATTCGCCTCGCACTTCTGGAAAGCATTGCATAGTGAGATGGGTACCCAGATAGATCTCAGCACAGCATTTCACCCACAGACTGATGACCAGTCGGAGCATACAGTTAAGATATTTGAGGACATGCTCAGGGCATGTGTGATCGACTTCGGGGGTCAGTGGAATCAGTTTGTGCCATTGGTCGAGTTTGCTTACAATAATAGTTATCGTTCCAGCATCGAGATGGCTCCATTTGAGGCTTTGTATGGTCGGCGATGTCATTCTCCTATCGGGTGGTTTGAGCTTGGCGAGGCTAAGTTATATGGCACCGACCTGGTGAGAGATGCTTTGGAGAAGGTAAAGTTAATTTAGGAGAGACTCCGCACAGCACTGTCCAGACAGAAGAGTTACGCGGATCAGAGGGCGCATGACGTATCATTATGGAGGGAGATAAGGTTTTGTTGAAGGTTTCTCCGATGAAGGGTATTATGAGATTCGGGAAGAAAGGCAAGTTGAACCCACGGTTAATAGGCCCTTTCGAGGTGTTGAGGCGAGTTGGAGAGGTTGCTTATGAGCTAGCCTTACCTCCCAGTTTATCAGGAGTTCATCCGGTCGTTCATGTATCCATGCTCCGGAGGTACCACGCCGACTTATCTCACGTGGTTGATTTCAGCACTATTCAGTTGGATGAGAGGTTGGGCTACGACGAGGAGCTAGTTGCTCTTATTGTTAGACACGATCGCCAGTTGAGGTCCAAGAGAGTTTCTGCGGTGAAGGTCCAGTGGAGGGGGCCAGCAAGTCGAGGAGGCGACTTTGGAGTCCGAGTCCTATATGCGGAGCCGATATCCCCGTATTTTCCCCGATTCAGGTATCTTTCTATGACCGTTCGAGGACGAATGTTTGTTTTAGAGGTGGAGATTATAATGACCCAAAAAGGGTCATCCCGCGTATTTCTAGCTAAACTTGTGTTCCAAGGTCAAGAGGACCTCCTTCTATCTCACCTCTATTTGCGTGCACAGCCCGGGCGTGTAGCCGGGAAGCCGTTATGAGAAAACTAATGAAATGATGTTTTTGTACTTAAAATCTAGTAGAGTTGACCTTGGTCAGCATTTTTGGTAAACGGACTCGGACCTATGATTTGACGGTCCCAGAAGGTCCGTAGGAAAATATGGGACTTGGGCATATGCCCGAAATCGAATTCCGAGGTCCCAAGTCCGAGGAATGAATTTTTGAAGAAAATTATTTTCTGAAAAATATAAAGGTTTTTGAAAATGAAATTCTATGTGAAACCTGTGGTATCGGGCCCGTATTATGGTTCCGGAGCCCGGTACAGGTCCAAATATTATATTTGCTATGTCTTTGAAGTTTGGTAGGGAACGGAATCTAGTTGACGTGATTCGGACCAAAAATACAAAAGTGAGGTTTAAAGAAAGTTGTGAGAAATTTTATCGATTTTGAGGCTTAATTCGATGTTTCCTATGTTATTTTGGTGATTTGATTACACGAATAAGTCTGTAGGATATTTTCGAGGTTGTGTGCACTATTGGTTTGGAGTTCCGAGGGCTCGGGTGAGTTTCGAGTAGGTCTCGGGGTGTTCTAGGCAAAATCACAGTTGTTGCAGGTTCAGAGAATTTCAAATCTCTGAACCTGCCGGTGCGGTCCGCGGTCCCTTTTTTGCGGCCCGCGGTGAGAGTCCTTGCGGCTGCGGTCGCCTTGCACGGTCCGCGGTGGAAGGCCTTCGCGGCCCGCGGTGGAGAGGTCTTCGCGGTTCGCGGTCGTTTAGTGCGGTCCGCAGTGGGGAGCCTGAGAGGGGTATAAATAAGCGGGATTTTCAGTATTTTATTCATTTTTCAAGACCCCAAACATAAGAGGCAATTTTTCCAAGAACTTCTTCTTCTCCAAAATATTTGTAAGTAATTTCTAACTCATTTTCTTCACTCCTTAACTTCTTTTTACAAGATTTCATCCTAGAATCTAGGGTTTTCATGGTAAAATTGGGAATTTGGGTAGTAACCTAGGGTTTTCGGGAAATTAGGGAATTACCCTTGAATTGGCTATGAAATCATACAAAAATCATAAATTAACGAACCTTAGGTTATGGGTGAGTGTTTCCTTCGAGAATTTTCGGAATCCGAGCGTGCGGGCCCGGGGGTGAATTTTGGGATTTCTTCAAGAATGATGAATTGACTAAATAAGTAGGATAATTCCATGCTTTGAGTATAATTTGATATATTTTCATAGCGTTTGATTAGTTTCGAGTCCTTGGGAGACGAATTCGGAGTTTCGGGCGCATTCTTGACCCGGGGAGTAGGTTCGACACGGGGTGAGTCTCCTTTCTAACCTTGTAAGAGGGAATTGCTCCATAGGTGATCTAAATGCTATGTGTTAATGTTTGTGGGGGATGCGTACGTACCAAGTGACGAGAGTCCGTACGTAGCGGCTATTATTGTTATGTCCGGGTAGTTAGGCCCACATCATGCCTTGTGTTTTCCTGGAAATGAGTTATATGCTTCTTGAATTCGTGACTTTATGTAGTATTTTTTCTCTGAGATCTATGGAATTTGATAAGTTGAAGGAATTATTTATGGAAATTTTGAAGGAATATTGTGTGTGCATGTGACCGCTTCGCAATTTACATTCTGCGAGCGGAGTGTTATTTCCCCACTCTCATGGGAGCGGGTCGTACGCCACGGCGGGATTGAAAGATGCACTTATGGTTCGGACCGTTCGACCCTCGGCAGTGCATAGATATGTATATTTTATGGCAAGGATGCACTTATGGTTCGGGCCGTTCGACCCTCGGTAGGGCACATATATGATCATTTTATTTTATGGCTCAGGCCGGTTGTCCTTATCCCGTATGCGCATGATAAATTTTTGATGATTTCATGGATATTGATTTGACAGATATTTGGGGGGAAAACGAGGTAGTAGTTGTTTATTTACTTCCAGTATTTATTTGGATTTCAGTGTCTTTAATAATTGCTGCCTTACTACTTTCACATGTCTACCGCTTTCATCATATCCTGTTAAATTATATTGTTGGACCTTAGTGAGTGTCAAGCCGACCTCTCGTCACTACTTCTTCGAGATTAGACGGGATACTCACTGGGTACATATTTATTTATGTACTCATGTTACTCTTCTGTACTTAATTGTACAGGTTATGAGGCCGGTGCTTCTGGTTATCAGACCGGAGCTAGATTCTGATTATAGCTGGACCTGACTTCACGGTGAGTAGTTTCTATCGATGATCCTCGGAAGCACCATGGAGTTTTCTTTTGTTATTTCCTGTCTATTTCTTTCAGACAGTGGGACTGTATATTTTATCTTCTGTATATTCTGTTAGTGTGCTTGTGACACTGGTTCCTGGCACACACGTGGTAGTTATTATGGATTACGGGTTGTATATATATTGGCTCACGCCTCCTTATGACTGTTTTTGATTAAAACTGGTTAATTATCCTTTTCGATTTATGTTTCAAACTTTAAAAACTTAGTATATGTTGAAATGTTTAATCAAATAAGAAGGCACCCTTAGTGAATTGAGTGTTGGCTTGCCTGACCCCGCTGTTGGGCGCCATCACGACCTGAGTTAGGATTTTGGGTCGTGACATAACTTGCTCAATAATTGAATTTAGAGCATAATTTTCAAATTTTCTATTCAAGACAGTTCATCTTGATAAGTTGGTTTATATCACAATTAATTTAGCAAAATAATTTATTGAGTGCCTTCACTTAATAGCTAAACTACTGCTCATAAGAACAAAGTTATATATTATATATGAAAGCATATTATATTCTCCCCTCACAAATAGTTCAGGGTCATGAACCAAATAATTTCATCTTATTATTATTGATGTGCGGTGTATATTTTGGTTAACACCATAATGCATAAAATTAATGAAGCAAGTTAGTTTTTCTAACATGAGGGGAAGATAGGATAAATAGTTGAGAAAAAGTTATGGCATGAATTATCGTTAGTACATCTAGATCCTCGAATAAGATAATATGAACTTGAAGTTCTTAAAAAAATAATTCATCCCCAATATGTTGCATGCCAGACGCATTTGTTGACCCAAAGAAAGTAACTATATTCTCGCTACAAATGCTCCCATTAGAATAAGTCCTAAAAGGACAAAATCTATGGTACGCTTGAAGCATAGACAAATCGGTTTCAAATAAAATTCTTGATAAAGAAGATGAGCAAATGATCAAACTGATCATAATAAGGAGGCAAGTGATCTAGAAGATCACATGACATAATATTTCATAATATTTTAGTAGAGGTTTAGGTATCTGAAAATATGAATGAAGATATCTCTATGTTATATCTTTATGAAAAAATGTTAGAACCGATATAAAACGGTCGTCGACGACATTTATGATAGCGGTAAGTATAGATGAGGATATTAAATCTGTCGAATACAGACACAAAAATATTGGCCAAATGAAAGAGACACAATTCGAATAAAATTGGTTTCATATGAAAGACATGCAGTTCAAACACTTGATAGTTTAAAGTCAATTGTGTGTGCAATCACTTTTATCTATCTTATATGTCTAGCATGACATAAAAACTTGATATGTATCTAAAGTCCATCATATGGCTTACATGGCTTAACTTATATGACAATCCCTGAAAGATTTAAATTGCTTAAAGTACATAGAATTCTTGGTCATGAAGTACTACATCCTAAGTGCAATTTGTGCACATATAAAACTTGTTATAGCTATAAGCATAATACGATAGTAAGAGTCTTTATCCTTATGTGAAGATATTGGAATGATGATTCCAACAAGATCATATGAATACAATACATCTCTATCAAGAATGATGATATCAAGGTGAAACAAATTCATTCAAGTTAATATGACTGATTTTTTTATCAAATCTATACCAACAATTTTTGAAGATGGTGTACAAGATTGGGATGCAAAGACTCAAATATCTGAACTGATGTTCTCGTCGGGAGGAGTTAATACGCGTAGTACTCTTTTTCCCTTACAAGATTTGTCCCAATGGGTTTTTCTCGCAAGGTTTTTAACGAGGCAACCAAAAGGCGTATTGCTAAATATGTGTACTCTTTTTCCTTCTCTAGAATTTTTTCCAACTGGGTTATATTTTATTTAAGGTTTTAATGAGGCACATTATCGGGTGAATAGACATTCAAGGAAAAGTGTTATAAATAGTATTTTATTTATGGTGAATGCCTATATTTTAGAGAGATTTTAGAGTTTGTTACTTGGTGGCTAAGTCACTTTTTTGCTGTAAATAGAGGAATTATATTCCATTATAATTCATCCCAAATCAATAAAAATTCTCTCATTAATTCTCTCTGCAGTATCTTCTTCTTATATTGTTTTATAACACTAACATCATTACTTGCAATACTTATTGTTCCACACTAGTCAAATTAGTATGACGTACATTAACCAAATTTAAGGGCGAGTGTTGGTTAGAAATAAATATCTCCATAAAATACAATTTTGTTAATTTTGTTTTATAAATAGAACTATAATGATTTTACGATGTAGTTCGATTTTGATTTTGTATATTGAATCGTGTATTTTGCGCACCGTTAATTAGATTGTCTCTTATCTCTCTGTGTGCTATGAAAATTAAATTGTCTTTGGTATTTAAGTAATAAAGGAAGAGAAAAGAATATGAATTTGAAATGTAGTCTTGCCTGCCCTGTAAAGTGACAGTGAGCAAAGAAATATGGGGAAAAGGAAAACAAAAATTAATGTCTCAATTTCAACAATGTAACAAACAAGCTTTGTATTGATCCACAAAAGGGACTTACACGCTGATTGTTCACCAAATTTAACAACCAACAGAACAAAAAAGATAAAAGAAAAGGGAGACTCCATAGAAACTCTATTAGTTCACACAATACTCATGAATTTACTGCATTGATGTTTACGCCCTATTATATCAATTTACCATACTTAAGTGATTTTATTAGGTGAAAACATGTATTAACTAACCTTGATTAAGTGAGGTGAGTCTATTTACAAACACAGATTATGCACCTATCGATATTACGCAAACAACGTGCCTATTTCGATTTAGGTTGTATCATATCGGAGTTTTGGGTAAAATATTTTCGATTTTTGCTAATTCCATTCTTGTTATGCCATGTACATGACGATATCAACATGCTATCAGCGGTGTGCTGATATGTTCAAAAGAAATCTTGTTTGATTTTCCTTAATATGTTCATTCATTTTTAAACGGAAGGTGTACGATCGAGTGAAGAAATTTTCAACAACGTTACGTACGTCATGGTAAGTTGGGTCCATCAACAAATCTACTCCTGGTTAAGTTGGGTCTCTTTGATTTTGTGTGGGAAAATTAAGTATAATATAGTTTAATAAATTATTATAATAAGAAGGGGAGCTTTTTATATAATCATTGACTAAAAGCCTTGTGGTCAACTGCTGCTGTTTCCTACAACCAATTGTTAATCTGGTCAGTTTAATAAGTTCCAAATTTCTTTCATCAGTTGTTGGAGCTTAGTCCTCAGCTGCTACTTAACAAATAATTTCATAACTAATTAAGAAACAAATTTAGGAGAGTGATTCATCTTTGTCTCCTTTAAACCAAACAAGTCACATCCCATTTGGTCATGATACTTAAACAGACGAGAGCATGCTCAATTTAATGATCGTATCTTTGTCAATCAACAAAATAGAAAAAGAAATCACAGTTAACAAACTCTACAAGTAACCAATATTTTGGTCACTTTATTTGAACAACAAATAAACACAACTTTAGGATGGTGGAGAAGTGGTGGAGCTCGTAACGGTGGTGGAGAAATGTAGGTGGGTCTAGCGGCGAGGTAGTAGATTAGTTTAGGGAGAAAAAAAAAGAGGAGAAAAAAAGAAGAAGAAAGAAAATGAATTAGAATTAGAAATAGAAAATGAATTGAGAATGAAAAAAAAGAAAAACCAATTTAAACCGTCTGATCAATTTTATCAAATTTGGACAATTTAAATAAAGCACTAGACATACATCTTTTACTCTTCATACGCTTTATTTTGTTGATAAAACACGCATAATCACGTCGATAAAAGGATATGTTACAAGCTTAAGGCCCAAGATATGTCTCAAGTCTTTTTAAATATGTCATGGTATTTATATAATTGTGAAATTATGTCATTAAGAGATCAAATTTAATATTAAAGTATACGACGGAAATCGGGGATACCCGATTTCCTTCTTTGATCGAAAGAGGGATGTCATGTCAAAAGGCTAGGATGTCGAATCCGGAATCGAAGCTGCTTTCCAGATCGAGGTCGACGTCAATAATTGAGGTCAGAAAAGGGCATACTCCAAAATGACGCCTATATAGCTCAATAACGGAAAGGCGAGATATCCGCGACGGGTCGAGGATCGTGGCGTGAATTTCAGAGTGGATTGATCTTCGGCGGTTATTCAGTTGTCAATATGATTTCTTCCTATAATTGGAAGTGTAACTTATTTAGAACTCCTCCATTATATAAGGATGAATCTCATTCATTTGTAAGGATCATCATTTCGCTGATAAGAATATATACATCTGTTACTCTCTATACTTCACTTATTGTTCATCATTGTTGCTCCATTCTTTATTGTTCCTATTATCATACCTCAAGACCATCTCGAATCGAGGTCGAGGCATTGCTTGCATACTGGTTTGATTTATCTTATTGTCTAATTTATCTACCTAATTCTTTGTTTATCAATTGGTATTGGATTAAATCACATATCCTTAAAACCATAATATAAGTTTAATTGTTACTCGATATTTAGGGTAAACAGTTTGGCGCCCACCGTGGGGCTAAGGATAATAGTGATTGTTCAGTACTGATTCTGGTAAAACAAACTATTTTACGCTTTTTCTTGTCAAGTATCTTTGCTTTAAGGTTAAAACAAGTCAAACTCGCAAAACGCATCCACACAAGGTGACAACGGCCTCGGATTCCACGGGAAAAACGAAAATGTGATTGCTCCAGGAGTCGAGGTGCCGCAGGCTAATCTCGGAGGAGCACCGGTTGTCAACCCAGTCGATGTCAGTTCGCACGTTGCTTTAAATGTGGACCTAGGCGCAGACCTCGAAGGAAGTGTACATAGAGAAGGCCGGTCAGGTGGCCAAGGAACACAGGACAGAGGAGATGGAGGAGTCAGTCTTCAAGTGATATTCGAAATGATTCAGACTCAGCAAGCCGCCATTGCTCAGTTACAAAATTAACAGAGGGTCGAGCCGGAAGTTACTCGTCGTACCGAGCCAGTACCGGAAAGGTCGAATGGTAACGAATCGGGGTCTGATCCCGCGATAATAACAATGCTCGAGGACCTCATCAAAAGAATTGAATCAGAGGAGAAAAACGTGATGAAAAAGTGCAGACATACAATTCCTGAGTTGATCAGATACCGGGGGCACCGACGATCTTGAAAGGGATGGAATCGAAGAAGTTTGTACAAAAGTCGTTTCCACCAAGTACGGCTCTAAAACCCATTCTGAAGAAGTTTCGCATGCCTGATATGCCTAAGTATAACAGGACCACCGACCCCAACGAGCATGTTACCTCTTACACATGCGCCATCAAGGGTAACGATTTGGAAGATAATGAGATCGAGTCTGACCCTTTCGAAGGGAGCAATGATTTGGTATCACAACCTGCCACCAAACTCCATCGATTCATTTGCTTAGCAGATTCTTTCGTAAAGGCACATGCCGGGGCCATAAAGGTCGCAACAAGGAAATCGGACCTTTTCAAGGTAAGACAAAGGGATAATGAAATGTTGAGGGAGTTCGCGTACCGATTTCAAATGGAACGCATGGAGTTGCCACCGGTCACAGATGATTGGGCCATTCAAGCTTTAACCCAAGGGTTGAATGAACGAAGTTCGATAGCATCACGTCAGTTGAAAAAAAATGTTATCGAGTATCCGGCTGTAACTTGGGCAGATGTGCACAATCGATATCAATCGAAGATCAGGGTCGAGGACGACCAACTAGGAGCCCCTTCCGGTTCAGTACACCCAAACAGGTCGGTAGTTAAAAATCAAAGGGACGTTGATATGGAGCCAAGGTCGAACAGAGACCGATATCAAAAATACGCCTCAGGTCGAAGGAATAATGGTCTGGGGTGCAATTTCTCCTGGAATGATCGAAGAAGTGATCGAGGACTGAATTCTCGGGGACATATGAGCATAAGTGGTTTTGACAAGTATGTCGATCCCACAGAGGCACCTCGGTTATCGGAATATAACTTTATCATCGATGCGCCGGGCATTGTATCGGCAATCAGAAGGATCAAAGATACTATGTGGCCCATACCCATACAGATCGATCCTTCCCAAAGAAACTCAAATTTGATGTGCAAGTATCATGACACGCATGGTCTAATCAACGAGGGCCACCTTCGAAAGTTCCTCAGCGATATAGCCAAGAATCATTTAAGAGAAAGGGATGCCAACACGAAAAATGAACAGGAAGAACCCCAGCATGTCATTCATATGATCGTCGGTGGGGTTGACGTTCCACAGGGACCCATATTCAAACGCACTAAGGTATCAATCACTAGGGAAAAACAAACCCGAGATTATGTGCCAGAAGGCACCTTATCATTCAACGACTAAGAAGCAGAAAGAATTTCTCATCCCCACAACGACGCTCTGGTAATTTCTATCTTATTAAATAAAGTTCAAGTTAAGAGTGTTTTAGTGGATCCAGGTAGCTCGGAAAATATCATCCGATCGAGGTTCGTGGAGCATCTCGGCCTACAAGACCAAATTGTTCGTGCAATTTGGATCTTAAACGGCTTTAATATGGCTGGTGAAAAAACTAAAGGGGAGATTATCCTACCGGTGAACGTGGCTGGAACCATTCAAGATACCAAGTTCCACGTAATTGAGGGCGACATGAGGTAAAATTCCCTACTCAGAAGGCCTTGGATCCACAACATGAGGGCAGTCCCTTCGATTCTCCACCAAATGATGAAATTCCCGACGTCGGACGGTGTAAAATCAGTGTACGGGGAAAAGCATGCTGCAAAGGAAATGTTTGCGATCAATGAGGTAACACCGATATCGACGCTATCAACCTCGAAAAGGTCGAGCATCAAAAGTAAACAGGAATTCTAATAGCAATCACCACCACCAGCCTCTACCGAATTCGGGAAGCAGGAAATAGAAGAAGAAGAGGGGGGTTTTCTGACCCTTCGAACTTTTGTTGTTCCCGAAGATTTTGACGTTACAAAATCAACGGTCGAAGAGCTGGAATAGGTTATACTGATCGAATACCTGACCGAGCGAAAGGAATACCTGGGAACGGGATTAACCCTCGAACTCAGGAAAAAGCTTATTCAATTTCTTATTGATAACATAGATTGTTTTGCTTGGTCCCATTTAGACATGACAGGTATGCCACCGGAGATAACAACGCATCGACTAAGCCTGGACCCTAAGTTTAGGACAGTGAAGAAAAAGAGGAGACCCCAGTTAGAGGTAAAGCGCGCATTCATAAAGGACGAGGTAACTAAACTTCTCAAAATAGGGTCCATTCGGGAGGTAAAATATCCTGAATGGTTAGCCAATAGTCGTAGTCCTAAAAAGCGAACAAACCTATAATGTGTGTAGATTATAAGGATTTAAACAAGGCATGCACCAAAGATTCGTTTCCACTACCTAACATCGATCACATGATCGATTCCACAGCCGGCCACGAGAACCTTACTTTTCTCGATGCCTATTATGGGTACAATCAAATTCAAATGAACTTGGAAGACCAAGAAAAGACTTCATTTATCACCAAGTATGGAACATATTGTTATAATGTAATGCCCTTCGAGCTAAAAAAATGCAGGAGCTACTTACCAACGCCTAGTAAATAAAATTATCGACGAACAAATAGGTAAATCAATGGAAGTATATATTGATGACATGCTAGTTATGTCCTTGCGCGCATAGGACCATTTGGCTCATTTGCAGGAAACGTTCGAGATTTTAAGGAAATTTAACATGAAGCTCAACCCCAAGAAATATGCTTTCGGGGTCGGTTTGGGAAAGTTCCTTGGCTTCACGGTATCGAATCGGGGGATCGAGATCAACCCCGATTATATCAAGGTCGTCGAAGAGATCACCGTTGTGGATGGTGTAAAAGTCGTGCGAGGCTGACTGGACAGATAGCTGCCTTAGGCCGATTCATCTGGAGGTCGTCGGATCGAAGCCATAGATTTTTCTCTCTACTCAAAAAGAAGAACGATTTTTCCTGGACCCTTGAATGCCAACATGCGTTAGAGAAATTGAAGTGATACCTATCGAGCCCACCACTGCTTCACGCTCCAAAGGCAGATGGGAAACCTTACTTGTACTTGGAAGTATCAGAAAATCGCGATAGGTGGTGTCCTTGTTCGAGAAGAGCAAGGTACGCAATTCCTTGTTTATTACGTAAGTCGTACTTTAGGAGAAGCAGAAACTAGATATCTACACATAGAGAAATTGGCACTTGCACTGATAAGCGCCTCTAGAAAGTTAAAACCATACTTTAAATGTCACCCCATATGTGTATTAACCACTTACCCACTTCATAAAATTTTGCATAAGCCCGAACGGTCGAGCCGATTGACCAAATGGGCCGTCGAACTCAGTGGGTACGATGTTGAATATCAACCACGAACGACCATCAAGTCTCAAATTTTAGCAGATTTCGTGGCCGATTTTACACAAACCCTTGTACCCAAAGTTGAAAAGCAACTCTTGTTAAAATTGGGTACATCATCGGGGGTGTGGACCCTTTTCATAAACGGTGCTTCGAATGTGAAGGGGTCCGGTATAGGCATCATTTTGAAACCGCCCACGGGTAACATTGTTGGGCAATCTATCAAAACTTCTAAGTTGACTAACAATGAGGTCGAGTACGAGGCCATGATTGCAGGTCTCGTGCTAGCTAAAATCTTGGGAGCAGAAGTCATTGAAGCCAAGTGTGACTCTTTATTGGTGGTGAACCAAGTAAACAAAACCTTCAAAGTTCGAGGGGATAGAATGAAAAGGTATCTGGAAAAGCTGCAGGTAACTTTGCACCGTTTTAAGGAATGGACCTTACAACATTGTACCCCGAGAACAAAACAGTGAAGTCGATGCGTTTCCAAATTTGGGGTCAAGGGTCGAGGAGGATGAGATCAGCTCAGGGACTGTCGTTCAACTCTCGAGATCCGTCATCGAGGAAGGTCACACAGAGATAAACTCTACGAGCTTAACTTGGGATTGGAGGAACAAATATATTGAATACTTGAAAAACGGAAAGCTCCCATCGGACCCTAAAGAGTTGATGGCCTTACGAACCAAAGCTGCTCGATTCACATTGACTGAAGATGTAACATTATACAGAAGGACACTCGATGGACCATTGGCGGTATGTTTAGGACCAGGTGACACCGATTATGTTTTACAAGAGGTCCATAAAGCACTTGTGGGAACCACACCGGTGCCGAATCACTGATTCACAAAGTCATTAGAGCAGAGTACTAGTGGAATAGCATTGAAAAAGACACTAAGGAGTTTGTACGAATATTTGATAAATGTCAAAGGTTTGCACCGATGATCCACCTTCCCGGAGAACAACTTCATTCGGTCATATCCCCATTGCCATTCATGAAATAGGGGATAGATATCGTCGGTCCTCTGCCCTCGGCCCCAGGTAAAGATAAGTTCATTTTATTTATGACTTACGATTTCTCTAAATGGGTTGAAGCACAGGCTTTCGAGATATTCATAGAGAAAGAGGTTATAGACTTCATCTTGGATCACATTGTGTGTCGATTTGGGATACCCGCCGAAATAGTGTGCGAAAACGGGAAACAATTTATCGGCAGCAAAGTGACGAAATTCCTCGAAGGCCATAAAATAAAATGAATATTATCGACGTTGTATCATCCTAGTGGGAACAGACAAGTTGAATCGACGAACAAGACTATCACTAAAAACCTAAAGAAAAGGCTGAACGACGCTAAGCGGAAATGGAGAGAAATTCTACCCGAAGTCCTTTGGGCATATCAAACAACATTGAAGTCCAGTACGGGGGCAACCCCGTTCTCCTTAGTATATTTCTTCGAAACCTTGATTCCAGTCGAAGTTGGGGAACCCAGTGCCAGATTTCGACATACAGCAGAAGAATCAAATCACGAGGCTATGAATACTAGCCTCGAATTATTGGATGAAAAATGAGAAGCCGCACTCGTTCGAATGGTTGCACTAAAACCACGAATCAAGAGATACTACAATAGAAGAACCAAGCTTCACCACTTCAGAGTCGGGGACTTAGTCCTAAGGAAAATCACCATCAAAACTCGAGATCATAATGAAGGGAAGCTCGGACCAAATTGGGAATGACACTACCAAGTCCTCGACATCGTCGGAAAGGGGTCTTATAAGCTTGGCATGATGGACCGCGAACAACTGTCAAATAATTGGAACATACTTATCAAACGATATTATTGCTAAGGTATGACTTTCTCCCTTTTTCATTTATATATTCGATACTAACTTGTTGCAGGTGTTCGATCAAAGACATCGAGACCTCAGGTTTTAAAGCATGTGTTGCACTATTTTTCCCTTAGATCGGTTTTTGTCCCTTATTGGTTCTACCTCCTATTTTTTATGAAGAGAATGAATCTTTTTCCCGAAGGATGAATTTTTCCGGCGAGTTTTTAACGAGGCAACAATTATGTGCTACCTGGGGACAATTAAATAGTATCCAAGGCTTCTTTACAATCAACCTCGAATACTGGGGGTCATCACCTAGGGATGTTATATTCTCGAGGAGAGTACTTCGTGTCAAAGGGTATCGATAAGGAAACTTTGTAATGGGCCAAACGGTCAAGAGAACCGTGTCCATATAGACTAGTCAAGCCCTAATGGCAAACATGTACGCAAGTATAAATTATTCAAAGAAGAATTCTTTATTTATCAAAAGTCTTGTGTCTCAAAGAAAATTTTCTACTATACGAGATCCATACTTATGATATCGTGAGAAATGGCTCAACGGCCAAGTGAAAATACACCTCGAATACTCGGGGACTGCCATCGACAATCGACATGTTCGAATTATTTAAAAACCTCAAAGAAGCATCCCTCGACTTATAGGCCAAGGCCATCATTCTCGGGGACTAACGGTTTGAACAAGTTCGAAGTGTTATTGGGAAATAAGCCCAATAGGCATACCCAAAGTCTACGGCCAAACTAATGCGGCTCAGAGATGTCCAAATCCTGCGATAAAAATAGGCCTTCGAAATCTTTAAAAAACTTGTTAAAAGGCTACTTTCGGCAGAGAAATCAAAAGGGTTTCGATAAAATCGGCCCTCGAAAAACCTTAAGGGGTATCAAGTTATCCTAACAAAAACATGCTAAGGCAAAAAAAACAAAGGGGTTTCGATCGACATTGAACCCTCGAAAAACCCAAATGGGTAAAACATACATGCTAAGGCATCAAAATTTTCTATACTAAGTCTTTAAGCCGAAAGAGGGGGGAAATAGCCATCTTTTAGAGGCCGTATCGGCCCAATCTAAAGAGGCTAAGGGCCAATACACTTAGAGTTGGAGATCTTGTTCTGACTCAATTCGAACTTAAAGGTTCCACTATTTTGAGCTCAAATAAAAACCGAATTGAATATAGCTCGACGATTCATCATTATTTGATATAAAACTTAAGGAATCTATGCTACAAGTTCGAACCATATTCGAACTCGATTATTGTGACTTCGATAAATCCACCAAAAACCAAAATCTCGAACGCATTGTTCGAAGCATAAAATTGTGCTAAAGTTTTACAATGCATACATATTTGGAGATAAAAATTGAGAAGGCATTTAAAAGAAACTTTTCTTTATATACATGAAGAAGGATGTGTACAAGAGCCTTGCATAGGTCTTACAAAAAGTAAAAAGAAACAAAGTCCTAACTATGACCGGGATCGACCTTTTCATCGGGGGCAGGCTCTCCTTCGGACCCCTCGCCATTGTCAGATCCACCTCGACTGCCTTCATCATCATCTTCTTCATCATCGAAGGAGGCAAGTAGCCTGTCATCGGCTTCAAACGCCTTAGCTTGAGCTATCTCCTCAGAGAGGTCAAAGCCTCGAGCGTGGAATTCTTTAAGGGTCTCCCTCTGGGATTGGCACTTTTCCAGGTCATTTCTCTATCGCTCTCGATCGGAAGCCTCCTTAGCTGCATTGAGCAACTTCGGCATCAGCCAGGTACATGGCTATGGACTTGTCAGCCAAGACCTTTGTCTTCTCGACCTCCGGCTTGGCCTCGGCGAGCTTGGCTTCAAGCTCCTCGATCCTTTTGGCATGGGCAGAGCTTTTCTCTTTGGTGCTCCAAAGTTGAACCTCGACCGATGACAGTTTGGCCGAGGTAGACTCTTTTTCCGCAGCGAGGCGGTCCATATTCTCCTTCCACCGATAACAAATAGCTTTTTTGATCGACTTCCCCCCGAAGCAACTCGATCCGTTCAACCGATTGTTGCAGTTGAGATATTAAAGTATTAGCCTCCACAGTTGGTTCAAGTCCGTACTTTTTCAAAAGGATATTTACCTGCTCGTCTAGCTAGGCCTCTTCTTTATGAACCTTGGCAAAATCTACTCGAAGGTCCTTCAACACTTCATCTTTTTTGCCGCATAGAAGCTTTAAAGCATTCCTCTCCTCTGAGGTTTTCCGGAGCTCGACCTCGCACTGGCTCAGGTCGGCTCGTGACTTGGTAAAGGCCTATTCAAAAAGAAAAATACAAGTCAGACTTAAATAAATATGAGTAAGAATAGGAATTGCAACAACTAATGCTTACCCAAGATAGGAGAATTGGGCCTCTTCGAAGAGAATGGAATCATCATTAAGGTCGGAGGCATCATCGACCCCGGTGAAGCAATCCCAAAAGGGGTCCCCTACACCAGAGACTCCGCCTATGTCGGGGGTCTTCATGTCCCGAGCCTCTCTTACTGTATCCTCAGAATAAGTTGGCAGAGAAGGCGAATGACCAGTTGTCATGGCCCCGAGCAAGTCGCTCAGGGTTCTCTGATCGGCCCTCGGGGTTTCAGAACCGGCTTCGTCCGGTATATTTGCAGATGGTCGAGAAATGATCTCGACCTCAAGTGATTCGGGATCATCACCCCGAACCTTTTTTGGAAGCCTCCTCATCATGAGGCTTAATTTCAGTAGCCACCTCCGACTCTGAAGGTTTGGTGGCCTCGACGGCCTACCTTGGTCGAGCTACTAGTGTCGAGGAGCTGTCCTCTTCTTCTTTTTATTCTTCATCTCTTAGGCTTCAGACCGAGTCCACCATAAGAGAAATAACCTTCCTCCTTATCATTCAAGGTTTGGGCTTGGGGTCCTCGGACAACGAGACTCCCTTCCTTTTCTTATCTTTCACCGACTTCGAAATCAGGGACTTGGCCTCTTCCTTGCCACTAGTAATCAATAAAGGTACAAAAAGTATTTCCAAATATAAGGAAGAAGGTCTTTACCATGTTTCTTTGCTTCCCATATTCCCTTTGCTAAATCAAGCCAGCTGCGCTCGGCATAGGAGGAAGTCGAGGCTAACTTTTGAACCCAGTCTTCAAGGTCGGGGACCACGAGAGGCAACCATGCAACGGCTGCATATAAAATGAGAACTTATATAATGCATAAGAAGGTACGAAGAATAATGTGTAACACATTACTTACGATTGGGGTTCCACTCCTCGGGGAATGGCATTTTCTTTTACCAGATGATGTTGCAAGTCCTTACCCGGATGAATTGGCTCATCCAACCTCGATCCTTGTCCTCGTCGATACTTGCGAACAAGGCCTTCGTTGCTTAGCTTTGGAGCTTGATCAGTCCTCGGTAAAGTCGAGGTCAGTAGAACCGCATGAGGTGGCTAAGGGTAAACTATTGGCCCTCGACCTTGCTGGAGAAGAAGCGCATCATAATCACAATGCGCTAGAACGAGGGGTGAACTTGGTCGAGGGTGACCCGGTATCTTTTTCAAATATCGACAATCACTGGGTCGAGGGGACCCAATGTGAAGGGGTAAGTGTAAACACTTAAAAATCCCTCCACATGAATAGTAATGCTCTCTTCAGGAGCAGGGATTTGCACCACGACCTCGGGACCCCAGTTACAATCCCTCTTCATGTCTTTGAGGTGGCTCGTTGTTATGGAGCATATGTATCTCGACACATGCTCACATCATCCTGGGACCGATAAAGGGTTCTCGATCTTGAAATCGGATTTTAAAGTGCATGGGCCAGGAACGTACTCATGAGGGAGCGGTTCCACCAGTGTTTTGTCACCGGCCGGCCAGGAAGAAGAGGAAGAATCTTTCTCGTTTTGTGGGACGTTTTTGAGGTTTCCGCCATTGATTAAGGTAAAGAAAAGCGAAGGAAGGTGAAACTACCTGCTTTCGGTCCTAACAAGGTTGGCTAAACAGGCGGTGAAAGAGAGGAGATAGAGAGAGTTAGAGGGCTTAGATTTTTGGTGAAAGAAAAAGTAAAGTTTTGATTCAACAAAGGAGTCTATATTTATAGATTCACGCGACTGTTAGGTGGTACTAGTGGACAACCACCCGCTGACAAGTATTAATGATTTGGGGAACTGTACCGACATGACATTTCGGTCTCCGTCGCTTACGTCATAAAGATGACATCATGATCGAGGTCTCTAGAAAATCAAGGCTCGAATCGTTTCTTATCATTTTATTGAAAGAAACGTGGGGACTATATGTATATGGTGGAAACCGAGGCTACCCGATTTCATTCTTTGATCGAAAGAGGGATGTCACGTCAAAAGGCTAGGATGTCGAATCCGGAATCGAAGCTGCTTTCCAGATCGAGGTCGACGTCAATAATTGAGGTCAGAAAAGGGCATACTCCAAAATGACGCCTATATAGCTCAATAACGGAAAGGGCGAGATATCCACGACGGGTTGAGGATCATGGCGTGAATTTTGGAGTGGATTGATCTTCGGCGGTTATTCAGTTGTCAATATGATTTCTTACTATAATTGAAAGTGTACCTTATTTAGAACTCCTATATTATATAAGGAGGAATCACATTCATTTGTAAGGATCATCATTTCGCTGATAAGAATATATACTTATGTTACTCTCTTTACTTCACTTACTGTTCATTACTGTTGCTCCATTCTTTATTGTTCCTATTATCATACCTCGATACCATCTCGAATCGAGGTCGAGGTCGAGGCATTGCTTGTATACTGGTTTGATTTATCTTATTATCTAATTTATCTACCTAATTCTTTGTTTATCAATTGATATCGGATTAAATCACATATCCTTAAAACCACAATATAAGTTTAATTGTTACTCGATTTTTAGGATAAACAATTAAATTATTTTTAAGTATTAAAAAATGTTATTCTTTCGGAGGACAGACTTAAAAAGAAAGAGAGTAAATTTTACCTTATCCCCCTAACTTTTACCCCGCTTGCTTTTTGGATGCCAAAGAGAAACACCCCCCCCCCCCCCCCCCCCCCCCNCGTACTTTTTCCCCCGTTGATTTTTCGATCCCGAAAAGAAACCACCCCCCCCCCCCCCCCCCGGACCCAAATGCGAAGCAAAGAATAACAAATGCAGGCAAATTTATAAAACATTTTTACTATCCCTTGCTTTGAATTTTTTTTTATTGTTTGGAGGGAAAGGGTAACAAAAATTGAATTAATCCAATTATTAGAATTCGTTATGAACAATCCTATCACAAAAGCTTGAATCTGTAATCAAAGTAACATAAAATTCAACTTAAAGAATTAAAATAATGTGAAAAAAAAAAAGGGAAACAGAACTATATAACCTGTGCTATATCTTAACACCCCAGCCTAACGGTCGTTCATCAGTCCAAATGCTTAATATTCATGTTGGATCTCTTTGTTGTTTTTGGATCAATTATTTTTAATAACCTTGCAAAATTAAAACTAAAATAATTCTGTATACATAATATCCATTATCAAATCGATATGATATGAAACGTTATCAGAATTAGCATAAAAAAGTATTGTACTATTTTACTGGTGAACAGATAACGAAATTATTAGTGTAAAATCCGCATTTTTAAAGATTGAAATTTTTCTTTAGTTGATTTATTATGCTTTATTCCTTATTAGGTAGAAAAGCATAATGAATCTTTTATCTATTTATATCTATCTATATCTATATCTATATCTATATTATTATAAAAGCACGAATAATTTAAGTTAAATGTTGAACGACTAAAATATTCCTTAAACATTGATTGATATTTATAACCTTAAATATTTGTATAATTTAAGGTTATAGTTGTAAATCATCCAAGGTTAAAATTATTTTCCTATTTAAATTGCACATACACCGAGCAAAAAGAAAAAAGTGTGAAGATGGAATACTTCATTCCTAATTAATTTTGGATTCATCTTCCCACACCAACCCGCTGCTACCCTCCTCTCCGATACTTTACAACCAAAAGAAAATACTAAGAAATAAAGTAAACCCAAAATACTCTTTCAGTCTATGCAAAAAATTTTGCCTACTTCTTCTTGGATAACAACACTTGGTATCTTCTTCTTTTTGGACCCAAATACTTTGCTCAGTTATTTTTTTCCAGTTTATGTGGGATTTAGATTTATTAATTGTAAAAAAGGATAATAGATTCTTGGAACGTTAAAATTGCAATGTCATAGTTCCTCAAATCTTAATTATCAGTTAATCATTATTTCATCCAAATTTAAATATTTTCTAAAGGGTTAAAGAGTTTATTAATATTTCAATACAATTATACTTGATTTTCAATCATGTGAATCACTCATATATAAGAAACTAAATTAAAAAAAATAATCCTCAGATGCTATCATTATAATAAGATAGGGATACACACATAAATAAATTAAAGTTGTGTTCTTAGTACCTAACTAAGAGAAGATGAGAAGAATAGTACGAACAGTTAGATTGTTGTTATATAATTATTTAAAATGAGACCAAAAAATTATGGGACCTCACCTTTGATGAGTACAATAATTCATTTCCTTTATGATTTATGTGAAACTTTGGGGAACCAATAAGCTACTACACGTGCTTTTCTCATCGGTTTTAATTTCTCAAACCAAAAAATGACTGGTATTTTTAAAATTATATTTAGTAAATATTTTCAATACGTCTTATATTTATAATAGCAATAAATAAATTATGTGATCGATCAATCCCTAATATTAGATCATTTGTCATGACACATTTTTTCTAATGGGCAAGAAGAATAAAGGAATATATACCGAGACATCATATTTAAAGAGGTATTACATGGATACGATCTAATAACATTTCTTGAACCTCATAAAATAAATTTAACGCAATTAATAATAGTATTACATAATATCTTTGTTTGTGGTTATTGTCTAAGGATAACATGCAAAACACGTTCATACAGACTAGTACTATATTAAAAGAACGAAGACCTTAGCGAAAAGTTGTTCGTCTTTTTTATCCTTTAAAAATAGAGTTCACATTAAATAAAATAATCATTTAACTATTTTCCTAAAATTTAGGACTTCAAAATCTCCTAAATTTTCTATATCATCATTTTCCTTATTTAAACTATATAATATCATATTTTTAAAAGAAATACTAGCAAATTGAAGGTAGGAAAGCAGCGTGTACTTAGAACTCCTATAAGGTTTAGGAGGGTACTTAATTACACGAAGGTCCTTAGCGAAATGTCGCTTGTTTTTTTTATCCTTTTAAAGTGGAGTTCACTGGACAAAATAATAATTTAAATATTTTCCTAATATGTAAAACTTTCAAATCAAATCAAATATTATTTATTAAATCTTTCCTAATTTGAAACATATAAGACTCATAACTAAAATGTTGGTTATGAAATCTTTCCTTTTAAAATTAGTATAAAGTTAAATATTTAGAATATTAAAATAAGTATAGTTTGGAAGAATTAGGAATATGTTTTCTTTTCCTTTTTTTCATACGGTAATTCCCTTTGAAATATGTTACACATTCATTCTTTTTATAGGTAATAACTTAGAATTTTAAGGCATAGTGAGAAGTTTATACTTAATAAATGTTTTAATTATTAAATATATTTTTTAAATATTACATAATTAGAAGATAAAAAATTTATCTATATTTGTTCTATTATTATAAAATTAAAAATCCCCAATGCAAACAAATAAATAAATTATTCTTTTAATGTTAAGAATAAATAATCTACTCTTTGAATTAATTAATTAGCAAAAGAATCCAATTTAATTCGTTTTCAAAATCTCATGGTAGTAAAGTTATTTTTCAAGTTGATCAAACTCTTAAGTTACACAAATTTGTTTACGTAAGAAGAGCACCGGCCATTGCAGAAATTAAAAAGTTAAGCAAATTTAGTTTTATTATACTATTAATAATACTTTTCATAATATATTCCAAAAGTTCTCATAAATTATAATTATTTAACCAAAGAATTAGATCTTTTGACTAAAGTTATTTTTAGAATAAACTCGGGTTTCTGATAATCAAGGAAATAATGATAAGTAAAAAAGGAATAAATAAATGGACAATGATATGATGCGCAGAAAAATAAAGTGTATTGTACTCCTCGTTCAGATGCCCTTTACAAGTTATATTATATTCTCTTATATAGGAAAATTCTTAATATAACGTCTACCTCTTACAATGATCGCTCATTAATGACTCATTATTACATTAATGGGATGTTACAAAGAGTAACCGTAACTGTTGCGTGAAGGTTGTGTAACCGTGTGAGTCATTAATTGAGGATCTCTGAATCTGCCCGTAGCTTTATCCGGATTCATTCTGACCGTGTCTCTTCCTTGTCTCAATTAGGCTGAGTTTCCCATAGCTTATTACCCCGTAGGTTTATTAATATGTGCCTCTTTGTTCCGTACCTCTTTATAGAATCATATCCAGCTGTCAGGTTTTCCTTGGTCCACGTAGCCGACTAAGTCACCAAGGATTATCATACGTGTGAAACTCTTTTTTACCATTACAGATAGTCCCCCCACTTACCATTTATTTATCGATTAATATTTGGTAAGTGGATACGCATTTATGGCGGGAATATTTTGTCGCCGCTTTACCTCAAAACATTGTATCCTTCTCTGAACATAGCCGTCGTCTGTCACTGCCATTTAATGCTCCAGCCACGTGCTCCCTCCGGATTGGTTCTGCAGTTACTCGGTGCCTTTCAGGACTTTTTGCGGCTGCATCAGTAACGAAGTGACACCTTCAATTATGACCTTTCTCATCATTGTTTTTTTTCATGTTTGACGGTTGTCTTCAAGTATAAATACCTCTTTTCTTTTTTTTACTTCCACGAAACACTTTCTAACTTGTCTCTTTTATTTGTAAAGAATTTCTTCTTGTCTTCGTAAACATGTCTTCTTCAAACCAATCTAAAAGAGTGATCGACATAAAAAATTTGACACTTTCTTCTGTTTCGACTCGGAGTCGGAGGGGTGGTAGACTGAGGAGTTTAAGCTCTACTCCTTCGAGAGGCTCTTATTCTTCCCAGCTTGTTTCCCCTCCTTCTTCTAGGTCTTTAGTCTTTCCAAGAGCTAGGGCTTCCAGGTCTTTGTCCAGGGGTAGAGAACATCATGAACCCCTACGCGAACCACGAATGGATGAAATCCTGCTGAATTTACCTTCACTAGGGATAGTCAGGTCCTTGTAGATCAGTCGTTATCCCTTGATAGTGTTGATAGGTATCCCACTTTTATTACTGAAGGTTTGATTCCCCTTGTTCGCAGGGAATGTTCTTGGGAGTATGATTTTCCCATTGTTATTTCGAATAGCAACCAAAGAATAACGTCTTACAAGACGGGGCATTCTTTTGTTTACACCTACCCTTTCACTATAGGGTTTAGACCTCCTATTGATCCAGTCATCATCAAATTTTGTCGTTTCTTCAACATTTGCTTAGGACAAGTTGGTCCTCTTATGTGGCGGGTTGTCGCGTGTATTAGATGTTTAGCTTCTTTAGCCTCGGTTCCTTTTACCTTCAATCACCTCATTCATCTTTATTCTCCTACCTTATTTCGTCAAGGGGTTTTCACTCTGGCTGCTAGGAGAAAAAGAGTGTTGGTAACCCCTGATGACGATAAGGATAGAGGTTGGTACCTTCGGTACGTTGCTGTGCCCACTGCTGGTTTAGTGGTCGAGGAAAATCTTCCCTTCCCTGAGAAGTGGAATCGTGCACGTGAGTACATTTTAGCTCACATTTGTTATTTTTCTTCTCTTTGCTTTAAGTGTTTTATTAACACCGTAGCTATTTTCTTCTTCTTTCATCAATCATGGGTACTGTTGAGAATGTCTCCGGTATCCATGATTGGGTAGAAAAGTTGTTGTCGGTTGCTCCATTGGAGGAAAGATCTTGGAAGTACTTCTCCGGGAAGTACGGTTGGAAAGTGAAGACTCACGGTAAGTGAAACTTTTGTTTTTTGCTTCTTTTCCTTACTCGAGCTTCTTTTTCTTCGTTTGTTTAACCTTTTTTCTTTTGATAGGGTTTTCTGCCCGGGGGGTGTCTGTTGCATCCATTCCGAAGATGTCTTTGGCCCAGGCCCAGGAGATTATTATTGGTTCCTCTTCTTCAAAGAGGAAAGTTAGTGGGTCTAGGACCTTAGAAGAAGAAGAAGAAGAAGAAGAAGAGAAGGGCACTTTGGTGCACAGGTCACGTAGAAGAAGGGTGGTCTCAGATGATGAGTCTACACCTGTGGCAGTGTCTTCCGTGCCTGATGTCAGATCTTCTATCTATGGGGATTCTTCTTCTTCTCATGCACATCATTCTGTGGATCATATATTCCGCAAAGGTTTTGGCCCTGCTGCTAATGAGGCGCCTCTGGCTGTTTTTGCTCCCTCCTTTAGAGAAATCTCTTCGTCCGTTCTGGCTATTTCTTCTGCTTCTTTTGCCATTTCTGCTCTCGCTGCTGCCTTGCCCGTGGCTTTCTCAGCTCCTCAAGTTTTCGTGCCTGAGACTTCTTAAGCTCCACAAATTTCATTGCCCGTGGCTCCTTCATCTCAGCCTGCTTCCGTGCCTCATGTTAGAGAAGTAAGGTCTTCCAACATAGAGATGAGGCAGGTGTTAATTGAGGTTCCAGTTGATGGGAGCCTTTTTAAGAAATTCGGCCAACATGAAGTGTGGTTGAAGCCTTTGATTGGCCCAACAGAGAGGACAAAGCTAGATAGTCACAGCTCTCTTACCTGGGCTAATGAGGTTGTGCATTCCTCCTTGAAGGTAACGTTCATTCTTTTGTATCTCATTCTCATATATATAATTACCGTATCTAATTGATTTTCTTTTTGTAGATCAATCTCATAGGCACAGAACTCATGAAGAGGATTTCTAACACGGAACAAGAGCTAAAGGAGTGGTATGTTGAAGCAGGGAATTGGAAGGGGCAATATGAAAGCTTGAGGCTCGACATGGAAGCCTTAGAAGAAGAAAAGTGTACCTTGGAGCGGAAGATGAGAGTCGTGGTTGCGGAGTTGGCAGTGGAGAAGGCTTCTTCTAACCAAGCGGACAAAGGCAAGAGCATTCTTGAGTCTTCGTTTGCTGAGAAATTATCCCGTGCCTCGGAAGAAGTTAGGAGCTTGAAAGCCTTGCTGGAGCAGAAGGATGAATACTCAGGAGAGCTTGTGCAGTCACTCACCCGGACTCAGGAGGATCTTCGCATTGCTTTAGACAAAATCCAATCTCTGGAGGAGTCAATTGTACCTTTGAGGGCTTCCCATGAAGCTGCTGAAGCTGAGAAGGATGGGCTAAGAGCTAAGCTTCAGGTATGGGAGAGAGATTATGAAACTCTCGAAGAGGCGGCAGCTACCGATGTTAGTTTGACGTACATGAATTCTCGCCTCGATACATTGACGGAAATGAGTCGGGGAGATTTCGACCTTAACGCTGAAATTGCTAAAACCAAGGAAGCCATGGAAAAGGCTCAACAAGGTTTGAATCTTTCCCCACCCGAAGGTGAGACTCCTGTTGTCCGAGCCTCTTCTTCCCAAGCTGTTCTTACCCCCTCTGCTGATGAAGAAGTCAATCCCCCTCCTCAAGAAGATTAAGATGTTGGTTCACCCATTTTTTTTTGATTGGTGGTTACCCCCAACTCTACCGAAGGTAAATTTGGATCTTTTAAGTCCCCAACTGACAACTTAGGGGCACCCTAATGTATAGAAACTATATACGGCTAAGTATTAGTTAATACTTAGTTCTAACTTAGCCGTTTTTCTTTAATATATGCAAGTATGACTTTTTTGCTTCGAGTTTTTGTTTCACTCTTAAGTCTTTTGCATGTTTAATTTTTGAGGTTTTTGTTTTGCCTCTGAGTTTTTGCATAAAGATGCTAAAATTATTCGTACATTTTCATAGTAGGCACGGTGTTGCATATACAATGCGAGCCTTTTTATTGTAGGCATTATTTATGAAAGAGGGCCTTTTTTTTATCGACACTTAATGAAGAAGACGTCTCAACTTCATAATGGTGTAATAATGCAATAGAGTGATAGGAATTTTTCACATGTTTAAGAATCTTTCTGAGGAAAGTTTTTGTTTGAACTTCCACAACATTTTACATGTGTTTGATTATCCTCTAAAACTCATGTTGCAACTGTTTTCTTTTAACAGATTTGATACACTTGTATTTCGAAACTGTTTTTTGTACGTACAGTTTTTTCGAGTTAATACAAGAGAGTAACTGTTTTTCATTCGTAACAGTTTTTATTTAGGTTGGGATTTTCACCCGTAACTGTTTTTGTTATAACAATTTTTAATAAGTACGAGGGAAATGCTCTTACATCCGTAACTTTTTTTAAATAACAGTTTTCTGAACAAGTACAAGGATTTTGATCTTTCTTCCGTAACTGTTTTATTTGATAACAGTTTTCTATATGAGTACAGAGATTTTGTAACTTTTTAGTTACAACAGTTTTTGAATGAGTACAATGATGATGATCTTTTATTCTTAGCAGTTTTTTGGTTACAACAGTTTTATTTTGAGTAAGTACAAAGATGTGCATTTCTTTCTCGTAGCTAACATTTTGCCTTTTAACCTGAACATGTTCGAAGGTTGCTTGGATTAGGCTTTGTGTTTGAGTCTTTGGCTCTTTCGATTTTGCTCGTATCACTTGACTTGTTGGGTAGATGGATCTTCAGGCTCGAGCTTTGACTTTTTGATAGTCTTCTTTGCTTTGTCTTAGCTTTCCATACTGTATAGTCCCCCAAGTGTTTGAGCTTTGAAAAATGAAATCTCGAGCACTTGACTATTCCTTCCTTGTGGTCCTTTTCCTGAAAAGGAAAAACATACGGGACTCGAAGGTATATAGTTTTTAGATGATGACTACTTAACCCCTTTAAAACGTCCATCAGAAAGTGTAACCTTAGACCGGGAATTCAGTTACTTCCTCGTGTCTTTGTAGGTCTAATATCATCATCTGGTGATGGGTTAGCTTTATGCCTATCATCTATAAAGGTTAGTAAAATTTTAAATGTTCAAAATAAAATCGAACGTGTGATACCTAACTGGGGGTACTTCTTTTCCTTAGAAGTAGTACTTCTTCAAGTGGATGGCATTCTAACTTGTTGGTAGTATTCTGCCGTCCATAGCTTCCAGTTCGTAGGCGCCCTTCCCTGCTATGCCTCGGACTTTGTAGGGACCTTCCCAATTTGGACTTAGTTTTCCTGCGCTTGCTTCTCTCGTTGATTGAAAGACTTTTTTGAGGACGAAGTCCCCAATCTTGAAGTATCTGAGATGAGCTTTACGGTTGTAATAAAGCTTTATGATTTGTTTTTGAGCTGCCATCTGTATTAGTGCTGCTTCTCTTCTTTGTTCGAGTAAGTCCAGATTAATGCTCAATTCATCGTTATTTTCATCCTCTGTGGCTGCTGTAAACCTTATGCTTGGTTCGCCGATCTCCACGGGTATTAAGGCTTCTGAGCCATAGACAAGTGCGAACAGAGTTTCTCCCGTGGCTGTTTTTTGAAGTTGTTCTGTATGCCCATAATACCGCTGGTAACTCATCAGGCCAATTTCCTTTGGCTTTTCCTAGTCGCTTTTTTAGATTGTTGATGATGACTTTATTTGTCGACTCAACTTGAGTGTTAGCTACGGGGTGATATGGCGTCGAAGTAATCCGTTTGATTTGGCAGCTTTCGAAGAATTCTTTGATTTGCGAGCCTTTGAATTGTGGGCCATTATCACACACGATCTCCTTCGGTATTCCAAAGCGGCATATTATGTTTTGCCATAAGAAGCTTTTAACTTCCTTTTCTTGCACCGGTTTGAAAGCTTCTGACTCTACCCATTTTGTAAAATAGTCGGTTAGCACGAGTAAAAATGGTATATGTCTTTTAGCTGTGGGAAGAGGTCCCAATATGTCCATACCCCACTTCATGAAGGGCCATAGGGATATTATTGGATGCAATAATTCCGCGGGTCGATGCATGTTATTGGCAAACCTTTGACATCTGTCGCATTTGGATACGAAGTTCTTAGATTCTTCTTCCATCTTAGGCCAATAGTACCCAGCTCTGATTAGGGTTTTTACCAAGGATCTCGCCCTTGCGTGATTTTCACAGTGTCCTTCGTAGACTTCTTTCATCACGAACTCCGTCTGGTTAGGTCCGAGGCATTTTGCTAGGGGACCTCCGAACATCTTGCGATATATTGAGTTGCGAATGAGGCAGTACCGTACAGCTTTGCGGCGAAGTGCTTGAGCTACTTTTTTGTCTTCAGGTACAGTGCCATTCTGCAAAAAATTTAAGATTTCATTTCTCCAATCCCAGGTTAAATTGTTGAAAGTTACCTCATTTCTGTCTTGGTCGATCGCTGAATGGAATAGATGAATGAAATATGCATTGTCTTTGTTTGTTACTTTCGTGACTGCTGCGAGATTAGCTAATGCATCTGCTTCTGCATTTCCTCTCTAGGTATTTGTATTACCTTCCACGTTTTGAATTATCTCACGAGTTCTCGTGCCTTTTCCCGATATTGTTGCATACGAGTCTCTCGAGCGATGTAAGTCCCCTGCATCTGATTTACTACCAGTTGGGAGTCGCTTTTGATTACTATTTTCTCGATTGAAAGTTCTCGTCCAAGTTCTAGTCCTGCAATGACGGCTTCGTACTCTGCTTCATTGTTAGTTATAGGATAACATTTGATAGCATGTCGTGTATTTTCACCCATGGGTGATATTAAGACTATGCCCAAGCCTGCACCTTTTATATTGGAAGAACCATAGGTAAATAGGGTCCATAGACCTGGATTAGCACCGTTAAAGAGTTGTAACTCTTTTTCCACTTCAGGGACAATGTTATTACTAAAGTCAGCGACAAAATCAGCTAAGATCTGAGATTTATTTTGCAGTCCTAGGCTGATATATTATTTCATGCTCACTTAATTTTATAGCCCACTTGGCTAATCTTCCTGATAGTTCTTGTTTATGTAGTATGTTTCTTAATGGATACGAGGTGACAACTGTGATTGGATGACATTGAAAGTATGGCCTTAATTTTCTAGATGCCATGATTAGAGCTAAGGCTAACTTTTCTAGATGTGGATATCTAGTTTCCGCATCTAGTAACGTCTTGCTTACATAATAAATAGGAGATTGTTTACCTTTATCCTCCCTTACCAATACTGCACTTACAACAATTTCCGAGACAGCAAGGTAGATGTACAACCTCTCCCCCTCCTTTGGCTTTGACAACAACGGAGGTTTTGATAGATAAGCCTTTAGATCTTTGAGAGCCTGTTGACATTCTTCAGTCCATTCGAACCGATTTTGCTTTTTGAGAACTGAAAAGAATTAAAAAAAATTCGGAAGACCTGGAAATAAATCTTCCCAAGGCTGCAATTCTTCCCGTTTAGTGTTTGAACTTCTTTTTTGTTTGTTAGTATATCAGGTATTTCTTCTATAGCTTTAATCTGAGCAGGATTTACCTCTATTCCTCTGTTTGATAGAATGAAACCCAAAAATTTACCTGATTCGACGCCAAAAGCACATTTTTCAGGATTCAGCTTCATATTATACCTGCGTAAAATTTCAAAGGTAATAGAGAGGTGCTGGAAATGTTCTTCCGCCCGTGTTGATTTTACCAGCATGTCATCTATGTACACTTCCATCGTCTTTCCCAGATGTTTCTGGAATATCTTGGTCACTAGCCTTTGATACGTGGATCCAGCATTTTTTAAGCCAAAAGGCATGACTTTATAACAATAAGTCCCCCTATTTGTAATGAATGAGGTTTTTTCCTTGTCTGAGGGATCCATTTTGATCTGATTATAACCAGAATACGCATCTAGAAAGCTTAACAATTCATGACCCGCGGTGGCATCAATCATTTGATCTATGTGCGGTAGTGGGAATGAATCTTTGGGGCATGCTTTATTTAAGTCAGTATACTCTACACATACTCTCCATTTACCATTCTTTTTAGGTACTACCACAGTGTTAGCTAGCCAGTTAGGGTATGTTATCTCACATATTGAACCAATTTTCAATAGTTTTTGTACCTCTTAGTCAATCACTTGGTTCTTGAATGGTCCTTGCTTTCTTTTCTTCTGCTTAACAGGTATGAAGGATGGATCTTCATTTATTTTATGAGTCATCACTTCTGGTGGGATACCTGTCATATCTGAATGGGACCACGCAAAGCAATCTGCCTTAGTCTTTAAATAATCAATTAACTTACCTCTTCGATTGGGGCTCAGTCTCGTGCCTATATGCACTTTCTGTTCAGGTTTTTGTTCGAACAATGGAACAACTTCGAGCTCTTCCGTAGTTATTTTGATGTGTTCCTCTTCATCCGGTTCTTGGATGATGTCAGGTCTTGAATCTACGTCTGTGTGATCCAATGCATCTTCCGGGGTGACTTGATTTACCTTCTCGTGAGTATCTCCTTCTGTATCTGTTTGAATACTCACTTCTTTTGTACCTGTTGGGTCAGTAATTTTTTTCGTACCTGTTTGGCCGGTGATATTTGTCTGGAAGATTTCTCTGTCTTCCAGTTCTTCTGTCTCTACTTTTTTGTTATAACGCACCACGGAATTTATATTTCTGGAGGTCTGTTGATCACCTTTAATCTGTCTGATTCCCCATTCTGAAGGGAATTTGATTACCTAGTGTAAGGTGGATGGTACTGCTTTCATGTCGTGGATCCAGGGCCTTCCCATGATTACATTATAAGCCATGTCAGTATCAATGACTTGGAATTTTGTGTTTTTAGTTACTCCCTCGACGTAAGTGCTAAGTTCGATCTCTCCTTTGGTTATCACTATAGAGTTGTCAAACCCTGATATGGCTCGTGCCTTTGGGATTACCTGTTTCCCATGATCATTTCTTCCACGACTCTTAACAAGATGATATTAACTGAACTACCTGGATCAATCAACGCTCTTTTAACGTTAGTGTCATGAATAAGTAAGGATATTACCAGAGCATCGTTGTGGGGGAGCATTAGTCTGCCAAAATCTGCATCGTCAAAGTTTATATTATCTACATCTGGATTTTCTCGAATCCGCTTTCTTTGTGTAATTGTGAACTTCGAGGCTATTTTGCAAATATTCTGTTCACTTCCTCTCCTCCATGTATCACGTTGACGGTTCTTTTTGGAGATGGAGGCTTCGGGGGCTCCTGCCTGTTCTTCATATATGCATGTTTACCTTTATCACTAAACAATTCTGTTAAGTAGCACTGTTTCAATAATTGTTCTATTTCTCCTTCTAAAAATCTGCAATCTGCAGTCCTGTGTCCATGATCATTATGGAATTACACCAAAAATCTGGGTTCCTCTTATTTGGGTTTGACCGCATTTCTTTGGGACATCTAACCTTATCTCCCATATTTCTTAATATTGAAACAAGTTCAGGGGTACTTACATTAAAGGTGTGATCCCCAATTCGTGCATTACCTCTAGGGCGTTAATCTCGATCCTTTCTGGATCTAGATGAGGATGAGCCCACATCTCTGCTTGGTGGTCTATAATCTGACCTAGTGTTTTCGAACCTGGGACGAGTTTCGTGTCCTGATGGTCCTAAATAAGGGTCGTACTTGTTTTTACTTGATCTCCTGTCTGATTCGGAACGTCTAGATCTGGTACGATCTTCATCTTTCGAACGAGCAATGGTATCTTCTTCTATCCGAAGTTTAGTATTGTACCTGTTGTAAACATCATTCCACGTTGTAGCTGGTAATTCTCTCAAGCTTTCTTTGAGTCTCCTCGTGGCTTCTGAGCTTTTGTCATTTAGGTTACTTGCGAATGCCATGGCTGCCTAATTATCAGGCACCCTTGGTAGTTGCATTCTTTCTCGCTGGAATCTGTCTACAAATTCACGGAGTAGTTCCGTGTCTCCTTGCTTTATTTTAAATATGTCCTCCATTCTTTTCTCGACCTTTTGTGCACCAGAGTGTGCTTTTATGAAAGAATCCGCAAGCTCATCAAAAGAATCAATTGAATTTTCAGGGAGAAGAGAATACCAGGTTAGGGCTCCTTTGGTAAGAGTCGCTCCGAATTTTTTGACAAGGACTGATTCAATCTCTTGTTTTGTTAAGTCGTTGCCCTTTACTCCTGTGGTAAAAGCAGTCAAATGGTCGCGTGGGTCAGTTGTTCCGTCATACTTAGGAACGTCATGCATTTTAAACTTCTTGGGTATAGGCAAGGGTGTTGCGCTTGGTTTCCAAGGTTGTTGAGAATATCTATCAACATCAATGCCTTTGATAACAGGTGGTACTCCAGGAATTTGCTCGATTCGATCGTTTTGTTCCTTCACCTGTTTCTGCAAGGTTAGTAGTAAATTTTGTAATTCAGGGTTATTAGTCATACCTGTTCTCATTTCGAGAGATTCGTTAGGAGTGTCATCCCTCGCTGAGTTTACCAACCCAGACTGAGGATTTTCCAGGTGGTGTCAGTGATGCAGGTGATGCCGCTGGTAATCCCCTTGCAAATTCTTGCAAAGCTTGACTCATGTACTCTGAAATCATTTGCTTTACATGATCTTGTTCTACTGTTTGATCATTGTTGTTGTTTATTGTTACTGTTGCCCAACCTTGAACCCTTGACCTAGTAGTTAGGAGAGAAGTCCCAAACTATTATGGACAAACCAAAGAATTAGATCATTTGACTAAAGCTATTTTTAGGATAAACTCGGGTTTATGATAATCAAGGAAATAATGATAAGTAAAAAAGGAATAAATAAATGGACAATGATATGATGCGCAGAAAAATAAAGTGTATTGTACTCCTCGTTCAGATTCCCTTTACAAGTTATATTCTCTTCTCTTATATAGAAAATTTCTTAATATAACATTGACCTCTTACAATGATCGCTCATTAATGATTAATTATTACATTAATGGGACGTTACAAAGAGTAACCGTAACTGTTGCGTGAAGATTGTGTAATGTGTGAGTCATTAATTGAGGATCTCTGAATCTGCCCGTAGCTTTGTCCGGATTCATTATGACCGTGTCTATTCCTTGTCTCAATTAGGTTGAGTTTTCCGTAGCTGATTACCCCGTAGGTTTATTGATCCGTGCCTCTTTGTTCCGTACCTCTTTATAGAATCATATCCAGCTGTCAGGTTTTTCTTGGTCCACGTAGCCGGCTGAGTCACCAAGGATTATCATACGTGTGAAACTCTTTTTTACCAATACAATAATATGGCATAACCGACTTTAATTGGACACGATTTCTTTATTTAGCGAGCTAGCTAAGTTGGATCAACATTCATTATTCAGAGCTAACATTTTTTTTTTGATTTTTTTTTCAATAACTCTAATATTTTATTTAGTAATAGTCACATTATTTTTTAAAATTATATGTTCACTAAAATAGGGTACACGCGCAAAGCGCATATCCTAATACTAGTATTCTATATACGGTTCTTTTAAACATGTAGCTGAAATAAATATTTATGTTCAGATTTAGAGTCTATCTATTAACAATACGGAAAAGGGTTCAAAATGCCTATAAATTATTGGAAAATATTTAAAAATACCCTTCATCCACCTATTGGGCTAAAAATATTCCTCCATCCACTTTTTTGGTTCACTTATGCCCTTTGACCGTTAGGTCAATGCTAAATTAAAAATAATTATTATTCTTTTTGTAAAACTTTAAAAAAAATTGCAAAATATTTTCCTTTTTTTAAACTAATGCACCAATAGTCCACTAATTTAGTAAAGTCTTTTTTTTCAGTTTTTACAAAAAAAAATATTTTTTTCAAGCATTTATTTTGTAAAAACTGGAAAAAAAAACAGGAAAAAATGTTTTTAATAAAATATTTTCGTTTTTTAAAAATATATTTTTTCAGTTTTTTCAGTTTTTAAAGCATTTCGTT
This sequence comes from Nicotiana undulata, assembly GCA_005239495.1. Classification (NCBI taxonomy): domain Eukaryota; kingdom Viridiplantae; phylum Streptophyta; class Magnoliopsida; order Solanales; family Solanaceae; genus Nicotiana; species Nicotiana undulata. The sequence continues at coordinate 98,036 of ML265854.1, read as the reverse complement.
TTTTTTTTCGTTTTTCTTATAAAATGAAAAAAATGAAAAAATATATATTTTCAAAAACGAAAATATTTTGTTGAAAATATTTTTTCAGTTTAAAAAAAACGAAAATCTTTTATAAAAACATTTTTTTTTGAGTTTTTACAAAAATACGCTTTAAAAAATGAAAAAATGTATATTCTTTTGTAAAAACTGGAAAAAGAAAAAAGAAGAAGAAGAAGACTTTACTAAATCAGTGGACTATTGGTGCGCATTAGTTTAAAAAAATGAAAATATTTTGCAATATAGTTTTTTAAGTTTTACAAAAAGGATAATAATTATTTTTAGTTTAGCATAAGTGAACCAAAAAAATGGATAGAGGGTATTTTTGGACCAATAAATGAATGAAGGATATTTTTAAATCTTTTCTAATAGTTGAGGGGCATTTTAAACCCATTTCCGTTAACAATATTCAATATTTTTGTAACGGCTGTCAATTTTTAGTTTCTCAGTGACAAATGGGAATCTCCTGTAGACATATAAGCTTGTTTAGAACAAATTTTCTCCTTGTCTGACCACTTTATTTTATGGGGCATAATTTGGCCGGTCAAAAAGTTCAAGAAACACTCCATGAGGTTTATGCGGTTATAAAACCAAGCCATTAAAGATAAAAATTAGAAGTTTAAGGGTAAATAATTTTCAAATATAAAAAGGTGTTATCCTTTTTAAACAAACTATTAAAGAAATAAAATGGAGGAAGAGTAAATATGTGACACTCCGCAAATTCGGATTAGGTTGTGGATATGTTAAATGAGTATTAATATGGTATCTTAGGCATGTGAAGTACTATTGGGGTGAGTATGAGTGAAAATAGTTGTTTTGGAATCAAGACGGATCAGTGAGGTGCATAAGATTCGATAAAATCGACTAAGTTTATAGAAGGTCCATCTTCCAGTCTGATTTCGTAATATTTATTAGGAATTTAAGAAAACTTAAAACATGTAAGTTGTATTCCTTTGGAATATCCAATGATAAATTGTGGAGCCCAAACATATCTCTGTGCAAAATGGTATATGCATTTTACTGGACAATGCGCAGCCTACACGCTCAGTTGCGTGCCTAGCTGTCTCGTGCACGGCAGCGCACTTGTGGCAATGCCACTACCCTTGCTGCACATTCAGGTCCGCGGTTGGGGCTTCGGCTGAGTGGCCGCGCACCTGGAGGGCCATTTTAAAAGCACTACCTCGTCCCCCACACCCCAAAACACGAAAATTTTCTCTAGAAAAGGAAGCTCTCAAGAATCTAACTTCCTCCAAGGTCCCTCCATCATCCAAATTAAGTTCAAATGAAGATTCTAAGTTAACTTTAATATTGCAACACCTTATTAACATGGGTAAACCCTTCAAATTATTAGATATTCGATTGAAACATCAGCTTTGAGAGAAGACTCCCTAGAACTCGAATTTAATAGGATTGAACTTCAAAAAGGTAGTTCTCCTACTTCCCAATCTTTTATAACTATGAATTGATCAACAACGTTTTGGGAGAACAGTAGATGGGTTTGATAAAGGGAATCATATGAAATAAATATGCTAAGGTTTTGGGTTGTTGACTTAAGATTGTTATAATCATGTTAGTGAAGAGAAATTGTGTTAGTTACATCTATTTGGGATTGTAGAATCACCTAGAAGTAGTATAAGGAGAATTGGGTGAAGAAAATTCCATTAATGAGGGTTTTGAGGCTTTATGCCATAGGATGGTTGACAAAATTCCCAAGTTACCAAAACATGAGCCTTAGTGCTAATATTGGTTCCTCTTGATATATATCGCAATAGATTATTGTTGAAAGAGGCAACGAACATTGTGATACTCTTAAAAAGGCCAGTGTCAAGGTATGTGAGGCTAACTCTCTACGTTTGGCAATGTCTATGATTTTCCCTACATCTCATTCTTATGACTATTATGAATTGCCAAAGTAATTATGCCTCAATTCCATGAATAGTTGTAGAATTTCTATTCTCCAGATGACATGGTTTCATAATTCGTTTGATATTCCATGAGTCTCCATTATGAAAAATTATTTTATTATGAATACATGTCCCAATCTAGTTCTATTCAGCATTACAGTATCATGTAACTCAATATGATTCAGTATTTTAATATCATGTATTGTAGTATGATTCTCAGTTCCTGATTTTAAATCCTTGAATATTGAACACATATATTTGTGCGTAAGGCTGCTGTTTATGCTATATGCATATTTGGCCTGCGGTCGCAGTTATGTGTACGTATACTTTGGCCGAAGGCTGTAGATTTTGTACATATATATATTGGGCCTGAGTCCGTAGATTATTTAATAAGATAAATAGGTGGTTTCTCATTCAGAACAGGAAGTATTCATATCTTCACTCCTTGTTCAGTCCAGTTATCAGTTAGTTCACTTTTAGTTAGTATTTACAGTTCTTTCTTTCGGTTGTTTTACATACAAGTACAATTCAAATATACTAACATCCCTTTCTCCTGGGGCCTGGATCATGCAATGCAGGTAACATTTACATGTTGACGATTTTGCTTGCCAGGACATCTCGAATCAGCAATTGGTGAGCCCCACTCTTTAGGAGCATTATCTCTCTTTTTTAGTCTTTATAGTATTCAGTTAGTGAGGTATGTTCGGGACCTTGTCTCGGTAAACAGGCTGATTTTCAGTATTCTTTAGAGGCTTCAGAGACTATAGTCCAGTCAGTCATATGTTAGAAGGTTTTTGTGTTAGCCATGTCGGCTACTCGTTTATACTTGCAGACTTTTCATTACTTTTAGCATTTATGATATTTCAGTAAGACTCTTTAGTAGATCAGCATGTTGCACGTTTATATTCAACTTACAGTTATAACGCATGTTGATCCAATTATCCAGTTGGTTTTCTTTGTCACATGCAGTCAAACACCGAGTGCCATGTTACGCTCAGGCCATGGTTCGGGGCTTGACAAAGTTTGGTATCAAAGCTTAGGTTCAAGAGTCCTAGGGAGCCTATGAAGCCATGCCAAGTGGGGTCATTTTTAAATGATTGCGCACCACACGTGTAAACAGTTGACGACCAAGACATCTTGGATTGTTTCATTTCTTTCATACTCTAGATCATGCAGTTAGAGTAATCCTTCTAACTTGTGTGAATTACGTATTTCAGAAAATGCCTGCAAAAAGAAAGTATACCAAGAGGGCCTCAGCTACTAGCTAGGGGGCTACGACTAATGCTGCTCAGGAGGAGGACACTCCGACCCAGAGAGTTGCATCAGACTCAGTGCCCAGTTCTTTAGACATGGATGGCAGGGGAGCTATCCAGTTGCTCACCCAAATTGTTTCTACTCAGGCTCAAAGGCAGGTAACAAGTGTTGTTGATAAAACGGGTAGTTCTAGGTCCAGGGAATTCCACAACTTGAAAAATCATTTCTATTTTAAAACTAAAGATTGCAAAATTAAGAAATAAGACCAGGATAATTATTTTTGATGTTTTTCAAATTGGTAAAAAGCCTAATGTTGTGACTATTACTTAGGTGTTTGCATAATGGGATAAAAACCTTAATGCGTGTTTTGTTGATCGGGCTGTATTATAGCTATCAACTCTTAATTACCCACTCAATAACTCTCGGTCAAAGAGTGATTTTGCCCAATTTGGCTTTTTCAATATCAAATGGGTATCACATAAAACAATTGATAAAAGCTCAAGTCAGGTTATTACTATCTCTAGGTTTAACCCTTTAATTGGGTTAATCAATCTCTCAATTCCTTGTAAGCCAAGTTTTCCTAGACTAAGTCTCTCTTTCTCAAGTAGAGACTAAGTGAAATAGGCATGAACTAATGTTTGCAATCATTAATTCCACAAATTAAAGCATGAACAAGGCTAAATAATGAACACACAATCATAAACAAGCACTAAATTAGATATCCATAAAGTTACACACTAGGGTTGGTTCACAACCCTAGTAAATATATAGCTACTCATGCTTGATATTGAAGACAAAGAAGAAGAAATACTAACTAAACTAATAATGTAAAATCATCCCAAACTGTGCATGCTGGACCGGCTCAGGTCCCGGAGGGGTTCATCGCCACCCTAGTGCTTCAGGATGCTTTGGTCCGTTTCGTGGGCCTTATGGAGAGTGTGGCCCAGGCTGGTACATTTCCTATGGTGCCAACCGTCTCTCAAGCTAGGGGAGGAGCACAGGATCTCTCTACTCACGCTCCGGAGCAGATGGCTCCCTAGTATCAGACTCCAGCGGCGCAACCAGTCAGAGTTGTTCAGCCGGTTGTTGCGGCGCAGGCCGGTGATGGATCAACTATGTCTTCTGAGGGCTTATTGAGATTGGACAAGTTCACCAAGCTCTTTTATTGTAAAATACACCAAAAAATAGAAAACTTCCAAAAGAGGCAAAGAAAAGAAGCAACAGAACTTGCTGCAAAACTCGTCTATTAATACAAGGCTGGAAATTTCGGACAAAAATATCCCTCAGTAGGTTCTGCGGTCTCACAATTCCATGTGCGGTCTACAAAATTCTTCATCTGGAAGGAGCTAGGATTTCACGACCGCATAATTCTGAGTTGCGGCCGCGAAACATCATTTCTGCGGTACGCACTTTTATGTTTGCGGTCACAAACTAGTCTTCCTCGACCCGCTCTTTTATGTGTACAGCCGCAAGGCACTTTTTCTTCGGTCGCACAATTCTTGTGCGGTACACAATTCTCTGGGACTCGGGACTTGGAAATTTGTACACCCTCTGAAGTTGAGTCAAACCCAGCTGTTGTGGCCACACAATTAATGTGCAGTCTGCAATTTGCATAAAAATCTGCTAAATTTTGCTTCTTTGGTTGCGGCCGCAGATGAAATTTTGTGGAGCGCACATTATAAGCGTATGTGCCTTTTTATTGCCTTGTGTTTAGTCTACTCCTTTCTGAGTTGAATTTCATCTCGGGAGTTCATCTTCCAACATTCTTGCACTTTTGCACATTTTATTAGTTTTGGGAGCGCAGTTCAATGTTTTTAGACTAAAACAAAAGCTAAAAGGTGCTAATAAGTAGTCAAAATCACCACTTATCACTTTGTTGCAGTGTCTGTAGCATAACAACAACAACTGAGTATAGTCCCACAAGTGGGATCTGGGGAGAGTAGTCCCGATGATGTAGAGAGGCTTATTCCGATAGACCCTCGGCTCAAGAGGACGAAAAGACAAAAAGGGACAATATAATATTACCATCATGGAAATAATAACAACATAAGAACCAGTGAATAGATGAAAGGAAGAAATAATGACCAGTAAATAAGGCCCGACACTATGAAAACAGAAAAGTAGTGTAAACACAACACTGACCGCTAGCAGTCTAAGACTAAATCCTATCAGCCTAGCCTCACACTGGTAGACTAAATATGCTCAACTACCTCCTAACCCACAACCTTAATGCTCGACCTACACAGCTTCCTATCAAGTGCTATGTCCTCGGAGATCTGAAGTCTCTCCATATCCCACCGGATCACCTCTCCCAAATACTTCTTATGCCGCCCTCTACCTCTCCTCGTACCCACCAACGCCAACCGCTCGCACCTCCTTACTGGGGCATCCAAGCTTCTCCTATGAACGTGCCCGAATCATCTAAGTCTCGCTTCCCACATCTTGTCATTAATAGGATCATACCTACCTTCTCCTGGATATATTCATTCCTAATCTTATCTATCCCAATGTGACCACACATCCACCTCAACATCCTCATTTCTGCTACTTTCATCTTCTGGGTATGCGAGTTCTTAACAGGACAACACTCAGCCCCATACAACATGGCCGGCCTAACCGCCGCTCTATAAAACTTACATTTGAGTAGCGGGTCCTCAAAATATCTTTTGAACATCATCCATGAAGTTTTGCGGATCCTCACACTTTTTTGACCTTGTGATTGTGGAAGCTCAAATTAAGATAATTCAATTTCACGCATTAGAATATATACCCCTAACTCCCATCTAGCTCTCTACGGATTTGACCTCGACTTTTCGTTGGGTTACTATAATTGCAATCAACCATCTCAGACCTTGTTTAGAGGTGTGCATTTGGACGCGATTCACAGAGCTTGATGCGTACCAGCTGAAGGATCTTGCTAACACTTGGTATAAAAAATGGGAAGAGTCTCCTGGGGAGATGCGACTCTTGCGACTTGGAAGGAGTTTGTAAACGCGTTTCTTGGGAATTTTCTATCCATTGAGGTCTTGGAAGCTAAGGCTTTAGAGTTTGAGAGACTCAACCAGAATGAGAAGAGTGTGAACGAGTACTACCTTACGTTCGCCTCTCTGGACAAGTATGCTCTGAAAATGGTAGGTGATATGAGGGCCAGAGTTAGGAGGTTTATGTTAGGGCTTTTAGATGACTCATTTGCTGATGCTAATATACTGCTCAGAACAATGACATGGCCATTACTAAGATGGTTGCCTTTTGTTGGCCCAAGAAAGGAAATAGTTTTGAAGATTGACAAAGGAAATCTGAGATGAACCAGGTCCATCACAGGTGACATAGACCAGCAGAGTCAAAGTCACATGAGATGCACATGCATGAGATAAATGTAGTTCTGATACAATTGAGATATTTTCTGATCGAGAAGATTGCAAAAACAAAATTGGATAATGACTCCTTATTCAATAAGAACAGAATCAAAGATAAGAAAGGATTTAGGAATTGAGTTTGACTAGAACTCTTTCACCATGGAAGAGTTGGATTAGGATTCTAGTTAATTCCTTATCTACTAACTCCTATAAATTGCATATTGTTCTTATGATATGTAGATCGCACAAAAGCAAATATTTATCAAGAATTGAGAGCAAAATTCGTGAAGAAATTTTGCAAGTAGTTCGAGCCAAATTGGAGAGTGCGAATCTGGAGCTACAGACCAGCTAGAAGAATCAGTTTCATCTGTTTGTTTATTGAGTCTAGTTGGTTGTAGTAGGTGATTTAATATTGTATCTTTCAGCTTTCTTAGAAGCAATTGTAATAGGTACACATTGTTCAAAGAGTTAACTTGAAGCTTGTCGCAATTAGCTAGAGGCTAGGTTGCTACAAATGGATTAGAGTTAATCCTTAGGTTTACAAAAGAGTTTATTTTGCAAATGTTGTTGGCTCAGAGTTGTAGTGAAGTGTTTGGAGAAAATCCTACTGAGTAGTAGGTCGTGGTTTTTTCACCTTTTGAGCCAGGTGTTTTCCACGTAAAAATCTATGTGTTTTTACTTTACTGCTTTTATTATTCCGCAACAGCAGAAGTTGGAACATAAAGAAGAACCAGGTTCTTCTTGTGAGACATAACTCGAATAATTGAGTACAGAGCATTTTTAAAAGAACAAGTTACTATTAGGGATGATTAAGATCACCTGATTGAACCAGTTCAAAATATGCATGAAAAAAAGGAAGAAGGAAAAATGAAAAAAATTGGCTAGAAAATCAGGAATTTGTGTAAATAATCAGATTAACAATTGCTCAGTCTCATACTGTAAAAAGTATACTCTTATTCCATATTTTGATATGACTCACTGATCACAAATGAAATTTTTTCTATCTTTGCAAATTGAGGCTTGATCAAGAGGATTCTGAAATGATGAACCTGGTTCATCGTGCTGGTTCATCTGAAAGGCGAGGTATGTGTTCTACACTCTGCACACTTTGAAATACTAATAATTAAATCATGAGCAGAACTCTGTCCAAACTCAAAATCTTTTCAAAGCCTATCCATTTGACTTTGAACCAGTTCTGTTTCAACAAGAATCCTCACCAAATTAAAATACCTAGATTCTAGGGAAGCCTTAACCGTCTATTCAAAACTAAAAGTTAATTCAAGCCATCCCCTCCCTTTCAGAACCATTCCCAAATTTTCGATGACTCTTTCAAGTCGGTGACTGAGGGGGAAGAAACTTGGTCTTCTGATTCTGAACAGGTAACTTCTATACCAAAACCTTCTTCTGAGGTCGTTGAAAACTTAGAAAATAGGTTCATACCGGTTGGGTCTGTGGTAGATGTGGAAATGCCTGAGACAAGAAGGAGAGGATGTAAAAATAAAATTGAAAGAGAAAAAGAGAGAGAGGGAGTAAGGAGTGAAGAGAGGGGAATAGGGCAAGAATTTGTAAAAATAACTATTTGTGGAGCTTAACCAGAAAAGGAGGAAGAAAGTAGCAAGAACGCAGGGGGAAGTGAATCAGGAGAAGCCGCTGAAGGGTTAGTAAATTTAGGAAAACACACAGATGAACCTGGTTCATCTAATGAGGAAACCCTGGTAGATCTGCTGAAAATGTTAGGCGATAATTACAATCCAAAGAAGAAAAGAACTCCTAAAGCTCAAATGTCTGGAACAACAAGAGAAAGTAAGAAAAGAAAAACTGCTCCTTCTGAGACTTCTAATAATTCTCTTCCAAGAGGAAGAACTACAAGGAGCAAGGTAAAGCAAAGTGAGGATGAGTTGAAGAGAGCTTTAGAGGAAAGTAAGAAGAAAAGAGCGGAAAAAGGGAAAGAAAATATTGTTAAGCCTATTGAGGCTGTTGAAGTGGATGAGATGGACCTGGTCCATCAAAATGAAAAATTGGCAAAGGTAGAGGTTCATACCCCTAAGCCCAAGAAAGCCAAGACTTCCTCAAAGAAGTCTTCATATGTTTCTAAGTCTGCTGAACCATCCATCTTGGCTAAATGAACCAGGTCTGCAGTTTTTCAAGCATTAATTTCCTAGCCTGCCTAGAACTTTCAGTGACCTAGATTCAGAATTTTTTGTTTGTTGCTCATGTTTTAACTGTTTTTGTTTTATTTTGTGGATTGTGGCAGAATCGTATTCGCTCTATCAATGAAATCTGATGCTTTTTGCTCTGAGTCAGTATCTCTAATTTTTGATAGTTTGAATTCTTAGTTGATTATTGATGATTAATCTATGATTGCATATGCAGTTGCCCAAATGGCCATGAGTAAGTGTTAAAAATCTGGGATTCACACAATTTTTTTTTGCAACTTTTCGATGAGACCAAAAGGGGGAAGATAGGTTGTGTTATGAACATGTGATATTTATAACCTAATGAACTTGGTTCTTTATGATAAATGCTTAATACTCTAATATGTGTCACTGTTGGACTAAGCTGAAACAGGCCTGAAGCACAAAGTTTTTCATCATCAAAAAAGGGGAATTTGTTGGCCCAAGAAAGGAAATAGTTTTGAAGATTGACAAAGGAACTCCGATAGATGAACCAGGTCCATCACAGGTGATATAGACCAGCAGAGTCAAAGGCACATGAGATGCACATGCAAGAGATAAATGTATTCTGATACAATTTAGATATCTTCTTATCGAAAAGATTACAAAAACGAAATTGGAGAAGGACTCCTTATTCAATAAGAACAGAATCAAAGATAAGGAAGGATTTAGGAGTTGAGTTTGACTAGAACTCTTTCACCATGGAGAGTTGGATTAGGATTCTAGTTAATTCCTTATCTACTAACTCCTATAAATTGCATATTTTTCTTATGATATGTAGATCGCACAAAAGCAGAAATTTATCAAGAATTGAGAGCAAAATTCGTGAAAAATTTTGCAAGCAGTTCGAGCCAAATTGGAGAGTGCGAATCTGGAGCTACAGACCAGCTAGAAGAATCAGTTTCATCTGTTTGTTTATTGAGTCTAAATGGTTGTAGTAGGTGATTTAATATTGTATCTTTCAGCTTTCTTAGAAGCAATTGTAATAGGTACACACTGTTCAAGTTAGAGTTAACTTGAAGTTTGTCGCAATTAGCTAGAGGCTAGGTTGCTACAAAGGGATTAGATTTAATCCTTAGGTTTACAAAAGAGTTTATTTTGTAAATGATGTTGGCTCAGATTTGTAGTGAAGTGTTTGGAGAAAATCCTACTGAGTAGTAGGTCGTGGTTTTTTCACCTTTTGAGCCAGGTGTTTTCCTCGTAAAAATCTATGTGTTTTTACTTTACTGCTTTTATTATTCCGCAACAGCAGAAGTTGGAACACAAAGAAGAACCAGGTTCTTCTTGTGAGACAGCACTCGAAAAATTGGGTACCACACATTTAACCTATATTCGTGTGTGGTATTGACGTCTAAAACATCACCTCAACGGAATGAAGACAAGATGAAGGAAGAAGAGCGGTTGTAGAGAGAGAAGGACAAGGAATTCAACAAGAGAGTCAAGTCTGTAGGAAATTTTAGGCATGGGGGATCTCAAGGAGGTGGTAATCACCAGTTCTTCAAGATACCAAAATCAGGACCTGCTCAATCTTTAGCTAGTGCACTAGTTCAAAGGTCCAAGTTTCACTAGAAAAACTAGGATTTCAGAGCACTAGACTTACAGTCATAGTCTAGTGTGGGATATAGAGTCCCTAGTTACCCTATTTGCAACACATCTAGTAAGAGGAACCCAAGTTTGTGTCATTCGCACAAATGGTTGCTTTAGTTGTGGTCAGCAGGGCTACTTCTTAAGGATTGTCCATTATAAAGGCAGAATAATAGAGGCAATGTAGCTTACTCCACTAACTCAGCAGCCCCTCATAACTCTCAGGCCCAACAAGGGTGTGGTGAAGCAAAGTTTGGTAATACAGGCGGTGGTCGGAATCGCTTATAGGTACTAGGAGTCCATCATGATATAGAGGCTCGTGGAGATATTTTTAGAGGTATGCTAATAGTCTTCACGTTTGATGTTTACACTGTTATGGATCTGAGATCCATCACATCATATGTAATCCCATATATTGCTAAGAAATTTGGGATAGAACCAGAAAAGTTGTATGAACCATTTGAAGTGCCCACTCCAGTTGGAGAATCAGTTAGAGCTAGACATATCTATAGGGGATGTCCAGTCAAAGTGTATCATCGCCTTACCGTAGCAGACTTAGTAAAATTGGAGATGATAAACTTTGATGTAATCATGGGAATGGATTGGTTAGATTACTATTATGCCATTGTGGGTTGTAGAACCAAAATAGTAAGTTTCAGATTTCTCAATAAACCCGTCTTAGAATGGAACGGTGATGCAGCAGCACCTAGGGGTAAGTTTATTTCCTATCTTATAGCCTGGAAGATGATCTTTAAAGGGTATATCTATCACCTGCTTCTAGTTAGGAATGCAGATGCTCAGATTCCCACTCCCAATCACTATCAATTGTAAATGAGTTCCCATAAGTGTTCTTGGAGATCTTCCAAGAGTCCCTCCTGATAGAAAGATTGACTTTGGGATTGATCTACTCCCCGACACGAAGCTGATATTTATTTTGCATTATTGAATGGCTCCAGCAGAATTGAAAGATCTAAAAGGCAAGTTTAAAGATCTTCTTGATAAGGGATTTATAAAGGACAAGTGTCTCACCTTGGGACACACCGGTCTTGTTTGTCCAAAAGAAGGGTAAGTCTTTGCACATGTGCTTTAACTATTGTTAGTTAAATAAAGTCGCCATCAAGAACAAGTCCCTCTTCTTAGAATAAATGATTTATTTGATCAACTTCAGGGTGTCCACTGTTATCCCAAGATTGACCTCAGATCGGGGTACCATTAGTTGAAGGTTAAGGAAGTTGATATTCCTAAAATAGCTTTTAGGATTCGTTATAAGCATTTTGAATTTTTGGTAATGTCGTTTGGTTTAATTAATGCACCGGCAACTTTCATGGTCCTTATGAATAGCATATTGAAGCCTTATTTTTATTTTTTGATTATTGTGTTTATTGATGACATCTTGATTTATTCCCGTAGCGAGACTGACCATGAAGAACATCTCATAATCGTATTGCATACACAGTAGGATCTGAAGATATATGCAAAACTTTCTAAGTGTGAATTCTGGCTAAAATCAGTAGCATTTTTGGACCATGTCATCTCAAGGAGTGAAAGCGAATTTTCATAAAATAGAAGCAGTGAAGAATTAGCCTAGACCCACCTCAGTATTCGATATAAGAAGTTTTTGGGTCTAGCAGGCTTGTTTCGTAGAGAGATTTTCCTCCATCTCATCCCCTTTGACTAGACTGACTCAAGAAAGGTGAAGTGTCAGTGGTTAGACGTTTGAGAGAGATGTTTTGAGGAGTTAAATAATATGTTGACTTCAGCTCCAGTCTTGACGCTACCAGAAGGAACCAAAGGGTTCGTTATTTATTGTGATGCTTCAGGGGTTGGTCTTGGGTGCGTGTTAATGCAGCACGATAAATTCATAGCCTACGCATCCAGACCGCTCAAGGCTCACTAGAAGAATTATCTGAATCATGATCTTGGGTTAACAGTCTGGTACGTTAAAGATCTGGCGCCACTATTTGTATGGAGTGCCGGGGAATGCAAAGGTTGTAGCCAATTCTCTCAGTCGGCGTACTATGGGAAGCTTCGCTCATGTTGAAGCAGACAAACGAACTATGACGAAGGAAGTCCACCGCTTAGCAAGTCTAGGAGTTTGAGTTTTGGACTCTGAAGATGGTGGCGTTGTTTTTCAAAACAATCCCGAATCCTCCTTAGTAGCCGGAGTAAAGGAAAAGCAATTTAGTGTTCCCTAGTTATTGTAGCTGAAGAAGAGGATTCACAAACACAAGACTACGACTTTTGCACAAAGGGGAGATGATGGTGCTTTGCGGTACAGAGGCAAACTATGCGTTCTAGACGTAGATGGGCTCGGAGGGCGGATTATGTCAAAGTTCCACAATTTCAGGTACTTTATTCACTCAGGTTCAACAAAGATGTATCATGATTTTAAGGAGATTTATTAGTGGAACGAATTGAAAAAAAACATAGTATATTTTGTGGTTAAGTGTCCAAATTGTCAGCAGGTGAAAGCTGAACACCAAAGGACTAGTGGTTTGGCTCAGAGTATAGAAATTCCCATTTAGAAATGGGAGATAATACACATGTATTTCATAACAGTTTTACTTCACTCATTTCGGAAATATGATCCGATTTGGGTGATTGTTGACCAACTTACCAAGTCAGCTCACTTCTTGCCAGTGAAGGCTACAAATTCAAAGGAGGATTATGCCAAGTTGTCTATCCAGGAAATTGTCTGATTGCATGGGACTCCTTTGTACATCATCTCAAATTGTAGTGCTTAGTTCATAGTGAACTTTTAGAAATCTTTTAAGAAATGATTTAGCACAACTTTTCATCCTTAGATAGATGTACATGCACAACACACTATTCATACTCTTGAGTATATGTTGAAGGCGTGTGTTATCGATTATAAAGGTAACTGGTATGATCATCTACCTTTTATTGAGTTTGCTTATAATAACAACTACCACTCTAGTATCAAGATGGCACCGTACAAAGCTCTATATGGGTGAAGGTCTAGGTCACCAATTGGTTGGTTCAAAGTTGGCAAAGTGGAGTTGTTGGGATCCAATTTGGTCTATCGGGCTATGGAGAAAGTCAACTTGATTTAAGAGAGTCTGAAGACGACTCAAAGTCGCCAAAATTCATATTCGGACATGCGTCATAGAGACTTAGAGTTTCAAGTTTATGATTAGGTGTTTCTGAAGCCTATGAAACGCATTATGAGATTTCGGAAGAAGGAGAACATTAGTCCTCGCTATATTGGGCCATATAGAATCCTGCTAAGGATCGGGCAGGTGTCTTATGAGTAGAATTGCCACAAGAATGAGTTGTTTTACACCTAGTGTTTCGTGTGTCTATGTTGAAGAAATTCATGGGAGACCCATATCGTGTGGTTCCTACAGAGATTATAGGGGTTAAAGATAGCCTAACTTACGAACATATTCCAGTGGAAATTCTTGATCGTCAAATTTGCAAGCTGAGAACTAAGGAAATTGCTTTAGTGAAAGTGCTTTGGATGAATTAGAAGGTTGAAGAGGCTACGTGGGAAGCCGAAAAGGACATGAAGTCCAGATATCCCCATCTCTTTGAAGAGTAAGCGAAAAATGTGGAAAGTATCTAATATTTTCATTTAGACCTTATATTATAATCTTTATGTCTTTCAGTATTCGGCCAGCTTAGTACTCAGTCCGTTCAGTAGTTATTCAGTCCTGTACCTATTCTGTTCAATATTTTATTAGTTCAATAATCATGAATTCATTCTGTTTAGTATGCATGTGTTCATTGCAGTTCAGTGTTCACATGTTTTTATCAGACTCGTTTAAGGTCCAGAGTTAGTCGTAGTTACAGTCAGGATAATCATTCGAGGACGAATGATCCCAAGGAAGAGATAACGTAACACTCCATAAATTCAGATTTGGTGTGGATGTGCTAAATGAGTATTAATGAGATATTTTAGGCGTGTGAAGTCCTACCGGGATGCGTATGAGTGGAAATAGTTATTTTGGAATCAAGACGGAGCGTGAGGTGCATAAGATTCGATAAAATCAACTAAGTTAATGGAAAGTCATATTCTAGCATGCTTTTGTGAAACACTATTATGAATTTGAGAAAACATAAAAATAAAAGTTATAGCCCTTTGAAATACCTTTTTAATGATACATTATGGATCCCAGACTGATCTTTGTGCAAAATGTTATACACATTTTAATAGACAATGTGTAGCATGCGTGCTCATATGTACACCTAGTTGTCCTGTGCACGGAAGCGCACTTGTGGCAGTTCCACTGCCCTTGTTGCGCGTTTAGGTGCATGGTTGGGCCTTCGGATGCATAGGCGCGCACATGGAGGGCCGTTCTAAAAGGTGTACCTCTCCCCTCACATCCCAAAACACGAAAGCGTGCTCGGGAAATGGAAGCTCTCAAGAATCTATCTTCCTCCAATGTACCTCCATCATCCAAGGTAAGTTCTAATGATAATTTTAAGTTAATTTCAATTCTTCAACACCTTATTAATATGGGTAAACCCTTCAAACCATTAGATATTCGATTGACACATTAGCTTTGAGAGAAGAAACCCTAGAAATCGAAATGAAGAGGATTAAATTTCAAAAAGGTAATGCTCCTATTGCCTAATCATTTATAACTATGAATTGATGAGTTTGTTTGGAGAATAGTAGATGTGTTTGATAAAGGGAATCATATGAACTATGCTAGGGTTTTAGGTTATTGACTTATGATTGTTATAATCATTTGGATGATGAGAAATGGTGTTAGTTATATTTATTTAGGATTGTAGAATCACCTAGAAGTAGTAAAATGAGAATTGAGTGAAGAAAATACCATTAGTGAGGGCTATGAGGCTTTACGCTCATAAGGTGTTTGATAAAATTCCTAAGTTACCAAAACATGAAGTGCTAATATTGGTTTCTCTTGATATATATTACCATATATTATCATTGAAAAAGATGACGAACATTGTGATACGCTAGAAAAGGTCAGCGTCAAGGCGTGTGAGGCTAACTCTGTATGTTTGGAAATGTTTATGAGTCTCCATATGTCTCATTATTATGACTATCATGAATTTCCAAAGTAATTATGCCTCAGTTCCATGAATAGTTGTAAAACTTCTATTCTCTAGATGACATGGTTTCATAATGTTCGATTTTTCATGAGTCTACATCATGACAAATTATTTTATTATGAATACATGTCCCAGTCTAGTTTTATTCAGCATTCCAATATCATGTAACTCATTATGATTTAGTATTTCAAATCATTTATTGCAGTATGATTCTCAGTTTCTGATTTTAAATCACTGAATGTTGATCACTTGTATTTGGGTCTGAGGTTGCAATTTGTGCACATATATATTGGGCCTGAGGCTACAAATTATTTAATCAAACAAACATGTGGTTTCTCATTCAGAATAAGGATTATCCATATCTTTACTTCCTTGCTCAGTTCAGTTGCTAGTTAGTTTCGGTTTCAGTATTTACATATTTTTCTTTCAGTTGTTTTACATACCAATGCAATTCAAATATGATGGCGTCCATTTTGCATAGGGCCTGCATCTCGCTATGCAGGTAATGAAGGATTCTACTTGCTAGGACATCTCGTATTAGTTATTGGTGAGCCCCAATCTTTCGTGGCATTATCCTTCTTTTTTAGTCTTTATAGTATTTCAGTTAGTAAGGTATGTTAGGGACTTTATTCCGGTAAATAGTTGGCATTTCAGTATTCTTTAGAGGATTCATAGACTAAGTCCAGTCAGTCAGATGTTAGCAGGCTTTTATGTGTTAGCCTTGTCGGCTACTCATTTATAGTTGCAGACTTTTAGTACTTTTCGCATTTATGATATTTCAATCAGACTCTTTAGTAGATCAGCAAGTTGCATATTTATATTCAGCTTACAGTTATAGCACATGTTGATCCAATCATCCAGTTGATTCGCTCGGTCACATGCAGTCAGGCATCAAGTGTCGTGTTACGCCCATGCAATGGTTCGGGGTGCGACATAATCATTTTAATAATTATTTATAATATTTCCTCCATTTTAAGAAGATTGTCATAGTTTGACTTGATATAAATAAAGAAGGAAAGACTTGTGAGATATGTAGCCTTAAATAAGCTATAGCATTTCTGTAGCCGTAAAACTTTTAAAACTTGTGCTCTGAAATTTTGTCATAGCATTTATGTGCTTATAAATGCTTCCTATTAGTGAAGTATTAAAATGTGACAATCTTTTTTACACGGACTAATAATGAATAGTGCCAAGCTTTTTGAACCAAATGGAGTAATTTTCTTATCTCATAAAATTCTTAACTATAGATAATTGAGCAATTCTCGAGGAGATCCTTCATTATACTTGTGCGCCAGAAGCATCAATGCATATAATACCTAGAAAAGAGAGAGAGATAATATGATACCATAGCTGAAATTTGTATTTACCGAACCATCATTTGTACAAGCAAAACCCAAATCAACAGTCTAAACATCAATACAAAGTAGGGGGGTAAGATGACCAAACAGTAGACGAATATAAAGAGGAACTATCTTTTTTTTTTTTTTTTAATATTGTATCACATTTAATTTGATGTAGTACGTCTGCTTCGGATCTTGACCATTAGTGGGTGGGCCATTTCACAAGAGAGCTTCAATGCCTCAGACAAGTCAACGTTGCTACTGGGCTGAAACTCGAATTCGTGTAAAAGTGTTGCAACCCAAAAAGTGACTGTGGTCAAGCCCAGTGTCTTTCCTGGGCAAGATCGCCTTCCAGACCCAAATGGTGCCAATCTTAGGTCAGACCCTAACACCGAGAAATCAACGTCAGTATGGGTTTTGGTCACGAACCTTTCGGGCTTAAACGTAAGAGGATCGGTCCAAACTTCTGCATCCCTCGTGATGGCCCACATGTTCACCATGGCCGTGGTCCCAGCCGGCACGTGATAACCATCCACTGTGGTGTCCGTTATCGAAAGGCGGGACCATGATAGTAGTGGTCCAGGAGGATGCAACCTAAGTACTTCTTTTATTACCGCAGGTAAATATATCATCTCTGTTATGTCGGATTGTGTTACGGCTTGTGTTCTACCTACGATTCTGTCTATCTCGACTTGGACTTTTGACTGAATATTAGGATGAAGCACCATTCGTGCTAATATCCACTCTAGCAATACTGTCACGGTGTCTGTCCCCCTGAATATCATTTCCTGCAAATACGACACATAAAGTAAACTTTAATATTTATACACTTATAATGTGAAGAATCAGTAAAAAGATGAATAACTAGTTGCAGCCTATTTCGATTTGGTTCGTTATTCTTCTATAAATCTTCATAAACAAAAAGAAAATTAGCTCATTTTGGACACGTTGGATTCTTTTACTTGTTTAAATAAAAATAGAGAATCCTAAGAGCAAATGAGCCATAGTCTCCATTAAAAAAGAAGGGAATAGAAAAGGTAGTTGCTCCCAAAGCAATTGTGATTATGAAATCATAACATAAACGTGCTGATTCCAAGTGTAAAAGTAAAAACCAACATCAATAGTCAAGAGGTCAGTGATATTTGAACTATGTAATTTGCTGTTGATTGTGACCTCTTAATCACTTATTACGATAATATTAAAGTTAAACAGAGAGCAATCAAATATCCATTCGCCCAATTTTATGTGATTATTTAACTATGCACAAAATTATAAAAGAAAAAATATTTTTTTATGAAAAATTAAAAAGGGTGTGTCACATCAAATGAGACCGAGTAGCCAAAAGATATTAAGGAGCAAAAATTCTCGAAAAGGACTAATCATTTAAGAAGAAAAATAATTGGTTAGTAAGTTCGTTTTGTTTTCCATTTCCTTTTTTTCCATAAAAAATGAATCTATTTCTCTTTATCCAGTCAAAAAGAACAAACTTTTTCTAAATTTATGAAGAATATAATTTTAATTTCATATATATTTAAATTATTTTAGACCACAAGCTTAAAAAAAAATCTTGAATTTAACACTAATTGACACGTAGGGAATATTTGTTATTGCTATTTTCTTACCCAAAGTACTGCAATCATATCAGATTCTGATAAACTCTCTGAACCTTGAAGAGATAGCAAAACATCCACAAAATCAAGATGATTTTCACCAGATTGAGCCTTATGTTCATCAATAATCCTTCTCACAAGTTTATTCACTTTAGGCACAATCTCTGAACACCTCTGTTTAATTTTCTGTGGATCAAATTCAGATAACCAAGATAAATGGTCAGACCAATTAAGCATACCCAATAATTCATACCCTTCATCAACCAATTTCATCAACTCCTCAATCTCCATATTACAAGAATCAAGATTGTAAAATTTTCCAAAAACACAAGACATCATATTATTTAAAGAAGCCAATTTTAAACCATCTCTAACACGTAAAATGTTATTTGGACTATCTTTAAACACAGTAACTAATTGTTTTGCAATTTTGGACCTTGGTTTTTCAGAGGCAATAATTTGCTTAGGTGAAAAAAGATGAGCAGCTGAAATTTTTCTAAGTGTTCTCCAATAAACACCATATGAAGCAAAGCCAATTGCTCTATTAAACATTAGCCTATAGGCAGATTCTTTAACTGGACGATCAGCAAATACTGAACTGTTGAGTATTTCTTTTGCTACATCTGGATTACATGTAACAATAACTCTGGTTTCACCTAGGCTAAATGACATTAAACGTTTGGCTTTTAAATTTTCTGCCATGGCTAATAATTTGTGGTGTGCTAAACCAACCATAAGATTCATACTTCCTATTATAGGAAAACCTTTTGGACCTGGAATTGGTTTTGACACTAAAGAAGAATTATTTTTGAGTTTGGTTTTGCCCCAAGCAGGACCACCAGGGTAAGTCCAGTAAATAAGGTTCATAATTAGCCAAATGAGAAGAAGAAAAAGGGGAAAAATAATTGAGTTTAAGGAGGAGAATGATTTGCATTTTGAAGCTAAAGCAAAAACCCAAAGGCTTTCTATGTCTGTTCTCATGATTCTTTTTGGGGAGGGAAGATTTATATATGATAGAGACAGAGAGAAGGAACTATATTTGGTGTTGGTGTATAAATGAAAGAGGTATTGGCTGCTTTATATAGAGGAGCAAATGGAACTATAGTTGACTGTAGGAGAGTATAACTGAACTATTTTTAATCAATCTTTATTGTTACGGAATACTACTATTTGTTTGCCCTGCCAACTCCATCTATGTCAATACCCGTCAGTTTAAATGATACATTTTCTTCATTAATTCGTTTCAAAAAGAAATGATATATTTTTATATTTGGAAACAATTTAATTCTAAACTTTTTATTTTATCCACTTTACCCA
The DNA here is from genome assembly GCA_005239495.1 of Nicotiana undulata. Classification (NCBI taxonomy): domain Eukaryota; kingdom Viridiplantae; phylum Streptophyta; class Magnoliopsida; order Solanales; family Solanaceae; genus Nicotiana; species Nicotiana undulata. The sequence goes on along the minus strand of ML265854.1, from coordinate 78,415 downwards.
TAGTGAAAAGCTTTTATAGCCACATAAAATGTCATACCCCCAAAGCTTTTGCCCCTTAAGCTTTTAGGATTGTACCACATATTTCAAAAGTTTCTTTTTTTTTCTTTAACTTTGTGTCAAGTCAAACTACAAATCTAAATTAAAACAGATGGAGTATTTTTTTTTATTATGCACGAAACGTAAGGAATTGAAGATCACTTTTGACATTAAACTTACATATATGCAAAGTATCAAAATTACTCCCTCCGATTCATAACAAGTGATTTTCTTGTATTTTATTTTGGTCTAAAATAAGTATCGTTTTAAATAATAAAAAAGAAATTCATTTTATTTTTCCAAACTTTGCTGTTATTTTTAAGGATAATTTAGTGAATATTTTTTTTTTCTAGAAATACTTATTTTCATAAGAGATGTCAAAAGTTAAAGAGTCACTTATTATGGACAGAAGGGAGTATCTCTTTAAATGATGGTGAACAACGTTCTACATGTCTTTTCTTTCGTCTGTCCTTACAAAAGTTGTCACCAGGATAAATTAAAAATATACTCATCAACCCAGTTCCTGAGATGTATTTTTTAACAAATTTGTTTGCCGTTAGCTATGTGCCTAACATGTATTTTTCAACGAATGTTTGTGAACAATTTGTTTGTCAAATAATATTAACCCTTCTACTATTTGTATTTAACTTGCAGAAAAAAATATGAAGAGAATGGGCCCCACACTTGGGGAAAGTGCACGGTTAGCCACTAGTAACACATGTACTTACTTTTAAGTCATTGTTTAAAATGTCTTTAGTCTTTAGCCACTGCTTTAATAAACTTTAACTGCCCGGACGAGAATACCCTTCTACTCATGTCCTTAACTTTTGAACTTAACTTCAAGACTTCAGGACTACATGTCCTTAACTTTTGAACTTGTAACTCTAAGTTCAGGACTTCAGGACTACATGTCCTTAACTTTTGAACTTGGAACTCTAAGCTCAGGCCTTTAGGACTACATGTCCTTAACTTTTGAACTTAACTTTAGGACTTTAGGATTACATGTCCTTAACTTTTGAACTTAACTTCAGGACATCAGGACTACATGTCCTTAACTTTTGAACTTGTAACTCTAAGTTCAGGACATCAGGACTACATGTCCTTAACTTTTGAACTTGGAACTCTAAGTTCAGGACTGCAGTACTATATGTCCTATTGGATCAAGAAGCTGAATGGTTTTGAAGATTGACAAATGAACTCAGAGTTGAACCAGGTCCATCACTAGAGACATAGACATGCAAAGTTAATGGCACGTGAGGTGATCACACACAGGAGATAAACACAATCAGTGATCTGAAGAGATATCTCCTGATCGAAAAAGTTGCAAATTGATAGGGAGATGAACTCCTTATTCAGTAAGGACAGAATCAATATAGAAGAGGATCTAAGGAGTTCAGATCAACTAGAACTCTTCCGCCAAGGAAGAGTTGAATTCGAATTCTAGTATATCTCCTTGTCTACTGATCCTATATATTGTCAAGTGTTCTTATTGAACAGGCACGCACAAACACAGAAGAAAAACAAGAATTGAGAGCAAAATTACCAAAGCAATTTTGCAAGCAGTTCGTGTGAGAATTGAGTGTGCGACTCTGAAGCTACTTGAACCAGCTAGAAGAACCAGTTCCATCTGTTGTCTTTTAGTCTAGTAATTGTAGTAGGTGATTACAAATTGTACCTTTCAGCTTTATCTAGAAGAAATTGTAATAGGTACTGAGTGTTCAAGTTAGAGTTAACTTGAAGCTTGTCGAAAATAGCTAGAGGCTAGTTTGCCACAAGGGGATTAGAGATAGTCCTTAGGTTTATAAAAGAGTTTATTTTTTAAATGCCGTTTGGCTCATTGATTTAGTGAAGAGTTTGGGGAAATCCTACTGGAAAGTAGGTCGTGGTTTTTTTCACCTTTTGAGCCACGTGTGTTTCACGTAAAATCACTGTGTTCTTTAAATTATGCATTTATTATTCCGCAAATTGTAGGAGTTGGAACACATAGAAGAACATGGTCCTTCTATAACTACTGCACGCGAAAATTGGACACCACACAAATCACCCCCCTCTTGTGTGGTATTGACGTTTAGAACATCAATTGGTATCAGAGCAGGTTAACCTTGAAGAGGCTAACACCTTAGAAAAAGATCAAAATGAGTGCACCACCTAAGAATTGGGAAGGACAATCAACTTCTAGGCCACCACTCTTCAATGGCCTGTATTACTCCTGGTGGAAGAACAGGATGAAGGATCGCTTAATTGGGGAAGACTATGAACTACGGGACATAGTTACTGATGGTCCTTTGGCTGCCATGAAAAAGACTGCTGAAGGAGTAGACGTGCCAAAGACAAGAGCTGATTGCACTGCTGAAGACTTAAGAAAATGGGAGAAGAATGTTAAGGCCAAGAAGTGGCTAGTGTGTGGACTTGGTCCAAACGAGTATAGTAGAATTTGAAGTTGCACCACTACCAAAGAAATTTGGGACACTTTGCAAGTGGCTCATGAAGGAACACCTCAAGTGAAAAGGTCAAGAGGAACTCTACTATATTCTCAATATGAGAATTTCACCATGAAGGAAGGAGAGACCATCCAAGAGATGTATACAAGGTTCACTACACTGACCAATGAACTCAAGTCACTTGGAAGGGTGATTCTTGAAGAAGACAGGGTTGAGAAAATTTTGACAAGAGTTTTTTCAATCTCTTGGGAAAGTAAGATCACTACTATTCAGGAATCCAAGAACATGGCAACCCTCAGGTTAGATGAGCTAATTGGAAATCTCACTTCTTACGAACTTAGAAGGCAAACAATGAAGATGGATGCTCCCAAGAAAGAAAGAAGTCTGGCATTGAGAATCACTGAGGGAGCAGATCTAGGGGAAGATGAGATGGCCATGATCACCAAGGAATTTAGAAACTATCTCATTAGAAAAAATGGCATCTCAAGAGGTGGAAATTACAACAAGGCAAAGGCTCCAGAAAAGCCCACCAACAAGGGATGCTACAAATGTGGAAAAACTGATCATCACATCAAGAACTATCCTCAGTGGGAAGTGCAATGGAAAAGGGAAAGATCTGAGCGAAGTAACCGGAAGAAGGAACTGATTCATCCTAAGAAAAACACAATATCAACGAAAGTTATGGTTGCTGCTTGGGGAGAAAGCTCAGACGAAGAATCAGAAGATGAATATGGAGATGAACAAGCGCTTATGGCAATTGGTGAATCAGATGAGGAATCATGTGAAGAACCAGAGGTTTATCTAATCTCAAAAACAAGATTAAGTTCCTATCTAAAGAAAAACTCTCTGAGTTGTTACTTGACCTCATTGACGATTCTGTAGAAATAAATAAAGAAAAGGAACAACTGTCTATGGAGTGTGTAATGTTAAAATCAAAGTGTAAGAACCTGGAGCTTAGAGTAAGTGAATCTGTAAATGAAAACACTGCCTTGAATAACCAGGTTCATCCACTTGAAACTAAGGTCCTAGAGTTAAAATCTGAAAATTTAAAACTGAAACTAGGAACTAGCAAGAAGACAACTGACAACTCTCAACTCATGTTTGAAGAAAATGTAGGCAGACTAAAGGATGAGTTGTATAATAAAGATGAACAGATAAGAATGCTAAAAGAGGAACTTGGAAAGGTCAAACATGAACTGGATCGAACTTGCAAATGGAATAAATCTTTTGATGCCTTGACATGGCTTCAAGAAAATCACAGTAGCAACAGAAGAGGACTTGGCTTTGGGAGTCAACTGCCTATATGGGATCCCAAAAGTAAGTACCTCACACTTCCTGAGAACAAAATATTCACCCACTGTGGTAAGACTGGTCACTACAAAATTGAATGAAATGCAAAAGAGCAGGCTGGTCAAAAGAATAAAAGTTCTTTTTCGGAAAAAAAATTGGCTGCAAAGTGGGCCAGAAAAAGCTTAATTCATCCTTTTTCTCATAGAAAAGGACCCAAGCTAGTTTGAGTTCCTAAGACTAACCCATGATTTTCTTTTGTAGGTTCAAGTGAAAGGAAGCAGTCAAATATGGTACTTGGATAGTGGCTGCTCAAAACACATGACAGGGAACAAGGAATAGTTCCTTTCACTTGAAAACCTCAAAGGAGGAAATGTCTCCTTTGGAAATGGGAAGAAAGGTGAAATTATTGGGGTTGTAAAGGTAAGTAAGGATGACACACGTTCCATTGAGAACGTGTACTTGATAGATGGCTTGAAATATAGCCTGATCAGTATGTCACAACTGTGTGACAGAGGTAACCTGGTTGCATTCACTTCTACAAAATATTTTGTGATTAATCTTATTACTGACAAGATTGTTTTGCAGGGAAAAAGAGTGAATAATATCTATATCATAGACCTTTCCACACTATCAAAAAACGAATTAACTTGTTTGAGTGTGCTGGACAGTGATCCCCTCCTTTGGCAAAAAAGACTTGGACATGAAAGTCTAAATCAACTCAACAAACTAGTCTCCAAGGACCTAGTGATAGGTCTCCCTAACATTAAGTTCAAGGCAGACAAAGTTTGTTATGCTTGTGCAAGGGGGAAGCAGGTAAGATCCTCTTTCAAAATCAAGAAAATGATAAGCACCACCATGACGTTGGAACTGGTCCATATGGATCTATGTGGACCTATGAGAACACTAAGCAGATGTGGTAAGAAATATGTAATAGTGCTCGTTGATGACTATTCTAGATTTACCTGGACATTGTTTATAACATCTAAGGATGAAGCATTTGACATGTTTACCTCTTTTGTTAGAAAAATTCAGAAACAGTTAAGAAATCAACTTGCATCAATAAGGTCTGATCATGGAACTGAATTTGAAAATGCAAAATTTGCTGAATTTTGTGATGAACATGGCATAGATCATAACTTTTCTGCCCCCAGAACTCCACAACAAAATGGAGTGGTTGAAAGAAAGAATAGGACACTTGAAGATATGGCTAGAACCATGCTTCTTTCAAGTAAACTACCTCATAGCTTATGGGAAGAAGCAATAAACACTGCATGCTACATCATAAATAGGTGCATGACTAGACCACTTGTAGAGAAGACTCCCTATGAGTTACTCAAAGGGAGAAAGCCCAATATGTCCCATCTTAGGGCTTTTGGCTGTAAATGCTTTGTGCACAAAAATGGCAAGGACTCCCTAGGAAAATTTGATCCCAGAAGTGATGAGGGAGTATTCTTGGGATATTCCTCACATAGTAGAGCTTATAAAGTGTATAACAAAAGAACTATGTGTGTTGAAGAAAGTGTGCATGTTGTTTTTGATGAAACTAACATTCTTTCTGAGAGACAGGAACATGAAGATGAAGAAATTGGGCTGGTCAGAAACTCAGACCAAACTGGAGCAACACTGGAAGAAGGAACATGTGATGGAACTAGTCCATCTACCCTGAGCATCTTGACAAGGGGATCTCAACAGCAAACCTTATTAGAACCTGTCCCTGATCCTATTCCACATCAACGAGGCAGTATTGGATCATCAAATTATGACCAGCTGATTGTAAGACCACACAGATATCAAAACTCTCACCCCATTGAGAACATCATAACTGATCTAACATCTGGAATCAAAACTGGATCCTCTCTGAAAAATCTGTGTGCTTTTGATTCCTTCCTATCCTTGATCAAACCCAAAAATGTTGCTGAAGTCTTGCAGGATGCGGACTGGGTAAATGCCATGCAAGAATAACTCACTCAATTTGAAAGAAGTCAAGTTTGGCATCAGGTATCCAGACCACTAGATAGATCAGTGATTGGCACAAAGTGGGTCTTCAGAAACAAACTTGATGAAGATGGAACAGTTACAAGAAATAAGGCTAGATTGGTGGCCCAAGGATATAGTCAAGAAGAGGGCATAGACTATGATGAAATTTTTCTCCCGTGGCAAGGTTGGAGGCAATCAGGCTCCTCATAGCATTTGCTTCCTACATGGAATTCACCCTCCACCAAATGGATGTCAAGAGTGCTTTTCTGAATGGCCACCTAAAAGAAGAAGTATTTGTGAAGCAACCTCCTGGATTGAAAGTAGGGAGACTCCAGACCATGTGTACAAACTTGAAAAGGCATTGTATGGACTCAAGCAAGCACCAAGATCATGGTATGAACGACTGTCTAAATTCCTACTTGAACATGACTACAAAAGAGGTAAAATTGACAGCACCTTGTTCTTGAAGGAAAAAGGTAATGATCTCTTGGTAGTACAGATATATGTAGATAACACAATATTTGGGGAAACTTTTGAAAAAATAAGTAAGGAATTTGCTAAACTAATGGGGAGTGAATTTGAAATGATCATGATGGGAGAGCTTAATTTCTTTTACGCTTACAAATTAAACAAAATTCAAATGGAACTATGATCCATTAGCAAAAATATGTGAAAGAGTTTCTCAAAAGATTTAAAATGGATGACTCAAAAGAAATTGACACTCCTATTGCAATAGCCACAAAACTAGATGTAGATGAACCTGGTTTATCTGTTGATCAAAAGTTGTATAGAGGGATGATTGTGTCATTATTATACCTTATTGCCAGTAGACCTGCCATTGTTTTCAGCGTAGGGCTTTGTGCAAGATTTCAGGCTAATCCCAAGGAATCCCATGTAACTGCAGTGAAGAGAATCCTGAGATATCTAAAAGGCATCACTGACCTATGTCTTTGGTACCCTAAAGGTAGTAATTTTGATTTTGTGGGATATGCTGATGCTGATTCTTGGTAGATAGAAAGAGCACCTCAGGTATGGAATATTTTTTGGGCTCATGTCTTGTGTCTTGGGCCACTAAGAAACAGAATTCAGTAGCTCTATCTACTGTTGAGGCTGAGTACGTGGATGCAGCCTCATGTTGTGCTCACCTACTATAGATTAAGCAACAACTAATGGATTTTGGTATAGAGGTTGGATGCATTCCTATCTTCTGTGATAATACTAGTGCTATTAGTATGACAAAGAACCTCGTTCATCATAAAAGAACAAAGCAAATAGATGTTAGACACCATTTCCTAAGAGACAACTATGAGAAGGGAATGATCACTACTGAATTCTGTGCTACTGACAAACAAATTGCTGACATATTTACTAAAGCACTAAGTAGAGAGAATTTTGAGAGAAACATGTTTGAATTAGGAATGATTAAGATTACCTAATTGAACCAGTTCAAAACAAAAATGAAAAAAAAACACAAAAAAATTATTACTTTTTGGCTAGGAATTCTGAAATGTGTAAATAATCAGAATAATCATTGCTCAGTTTCATGCCTTAAAAGGCATACTCTCTTGTCATGTGTTAATATGACTCTTTGGTTACTAATGATGTTTTTCTATTTTTATAAATTGAGGCTTAATCAAGAGATTCTTACAAGATGAACCTGGTTCATCGTTGCTCGTTCATATGACAGACAAGGTATGTGCTCATCATTATACACATATTGAAATATTAATAGTTTCCCATGAGCAGGACTCTATCTATAATAAGTTATTTTCAAAATCTAAGTACTTATCCCAAATTTGAACCCGTTCCAAAGAGTCCAATTAAGATGACCTAGATTATATGGGAGTCATAACCGTCACTTATCACGTGACACTCCTGAACCGATTAGACTTCCACTTGACCAAAATTACACCAGTTGTGCATTTACTAACCAAGACTTTAAATACCCATCATCACTTCTCAAATGCTTCACTCTCTTTTCTTCCTAATAGCCAAAACCGTCGAAACCCTTTCAACCTTCTGCTCAAACACTGTGATCTAATTTGTTTTAACTACACCTGACTACAGTATCCCGTTTGAAGATACTGGTTCAACCCCATCTAAATAACATCCCACCACCCCTCAACACAATCCTCTTCCGTCTCTTCCAATTGCTCCCACTGTACAACCAAGCCCTAATCCAGAGCCTAGGAGAAGGCGAGTAAAAGTTCTATCAAGAAAGAATGTGGCCTCTTGCTCTCTAGCTTAGAAAATGAATGCCAAGCTTCAAGCTATCCAGGCTCAAGAATTTGACAACTCAAATGACTCTTCTTCTTCTTCATCTTCTGCACACAAAATATTCAGTGTGTTTTACAGCCTTCGAGTGGTTCGTTGTTCACCGGTGTTTTTGGTACCAACACTCCGGTGAGTTAAATCGTTCTATCCTGGGAGGATATATTCCAAAACCTCGGGTACTTGAGGGGAATAATTTCCTTAAGGACACACTGTGTATTAAGTGGGCTCGGTTTATTCCTACACTGTTTTTCAGAATTTATTTTGACGTTCTAGTTCTACTAACTTTCTGTATCTGTTTTTCAAAAAGTTTATTGTTTTATTATTTTACAGCAATACAGATTGTTAACAATCTTAAGGAAATTACTTTATTATATTCTGTATTGTGTTTGTGGAGATTAAAACCTGTGTGATTTTCTACTCCTTCTGAATTTTATTATTCTGATTTGAAGATATAAAAACTTCATCAGACTTTTAAAATTTAGAAAACGATTTGAAGAACATAAAAACTTCATCATTTTCTGTGAAACAATATATAAAAACTTCGGTTTTTATTTATTATACATATTGTTTATTTTTAATTATAGTATTGTTTACTGTTTTGGTTTTGCCATTGATTGAACTCTTCTGTTGTTGACAGTGAGAAATGGAAATTGATAACAGAAATTCTTCTGTGATTGTTGCGGCAATGACGATAGCCTCGTCAAGCCGGTCTGTTGTTCCACCGGCAGAAAAGCCGGGGAAATTTTCTGGAGCCAACTTCAAAGGATGGTAGCAAAGGGTGTTCTTCTGGCTTACCACACTTGGTATAGAACCTCCAGTGCCTGTTGCAGACATGCCAGACAACGAGAAGTTCATGATTGTTGAGGCATGGAAGCAGGCAGATTATCTTTGCAAAGGCTATATCTTAAGCGCTTTAGAGGATGACTTGTACAATGTGTACAGTGCGATGAATACTTCGAAAGAATTATGGGACGCACTTGAGAAGAAGTACAAGACGGAAGATGCATGCTTGAAGAAGTTCGTGGTTTCCAAGTTTCTAGACTATAAAATGATAGACAACAAACTGTGGGAACCCAAGTTCAGGAGATTCAACTTATTTTTCATGACCTTATTGCGGAAGGTATGGTAGTGAATGAAGCATTTCAAGTATGATTGAAAAGTTGCCTCCTTTGTGGAGAGATTTCAAGAACTATCTTAAGCACAAGCGCAAAGAAATGAAGTTGGATGATCTTGTGATTCGTCTCAAGATTGAGGAAGACAACAAAACAACAAAACAACAAAACAACCAAGAAGAAGTCTCGTGGAAATTCAATGATCATGGGAGCTAATATCGTTGAGGAGACTCCTCCAAAAGGTAAGAAGAGGAAGAGATCTTCTGGACAGACTAAGGAGCAGAACAAAAAGAAATTCAAGGGCAACTGCCACAATTGTGGAAGAGTTGGTCACAAAGCCCCTGATTGTCGTCTCCCGAAAAAGGATAAAAGGAAGGGACAGACCAACATAGTGGATAAGAATGATGACATTGATGATCTTTGTGCAATGCTTTCGGAATGAAACTTAGTTGGAAATCCGAAGGAGTGGTGGATTGACTCTGGAGCCACTTGACATGTTTGTGCAGTCAAAGAAGCATCTACGACTTACTCTACTGCTGGCCCCGAAGAAGAGATTTCCATGGGAAATAATGCAACAACCAAGATTGAAGGTTATGGGAAGATATTCCTGAAGATGCCTTCCGGCAAGGTGTTAACGCTCAACAACGTTCTTCATGTTCCTACTATTAGGAGGAATTTAGTTTCTACTTCTTTACTTGTGAAGAATTGATTCAAATGTGTATTTGTTTCTGATAAAGTTATTATAAGCAAGAATGAAATGTATGTTGGAAAAGGCTACCTCACGGAGGGCCTTTTCAAACTCAATGTAATGGTTGTTGACAATATGAATAAAATTTCAGCTTCTTCTTATTTATTGGAGTCAAATGATTTATGGCATATTCGTTTAGGACATGTCATTTATAAAACCTTGTGGAAGTTAATAAATTTAGAAGTATTGCCTAAATTCGAGTGTAACAAATCGAAATGTCAAATATGTGTTGAATCTAAGTTAGTAAAACATCCTTATAAGTCTATTGAAAGGAATTCAAATCCTTTAGACTTAATTCATACTGACATTTGCGATATGAAGTCGACACCATCTCGGGGTGGGAAACAATATTTTATTACTTTTATTGACGATTGCACTCGATATTTTTATGTTTATTTGCTTAATAGTAAGGATGAAGCAATTGAAGCATTTAAGCAATACAAGAATTAAGTAGAGAATCAATTGAATAAAAAGATCAAAATGATTAGAAGTGATAGAGGTGGAGAATATGAATCTCCGTTTACAGAAATATGTTCGGAATATGGAATTATCCATCAAACTACTGCACCTTACATACCTCAATCCAACAGAATTGCGGAAAGGAAAAATCGGACATTAAAGGAAATGATGAATTCTTTATTAATAAGTTCCATATTACCGCAGAGTTTGTGGGAGGAAGATATCCTTACATCTAACCGAATACTCAACAGAGTACCCCACAGCAAAACGCAATCTATTCCATATGAAACATGGAAATGAAGAAAACCCAACTTGAAATATTTCAAAGTGTGGGGGTGTCTAGCAAAGTTACAAGTTCCTTTACCTAAAAGGGTTAAAATCGGACCAAAAACAGTAGATTGCGTTTTCATTGGATATGTTACAAACAGTAAAGCATGTCAGTTTTTGGTCCATAAATCCGATAATCCCGAGATTCATATTAATACAGTAATGGAATCAGATAATGCTGAATTCTTTGAAAGCATTTATCCATATAAAACTGAATTCCAGTCATTAAGTGAAAGACCTAAACGACCTCCGGAAGAACTAAAGGAAAATACTCTAAGTGTAGAAGATCCAAGGCGTAGCAAACATCAAAGAACATCTACTTCCTTTGGACCCGATTTTGTGACATTCTTGCTTGAAAATGAACCTCAAACCTTTAAAGAAGCTATGTCGTCTTCTGATTCAACATTTTGGAAAGAGGCAGTCAATAGTGAGATTCAATCAATTTTGGATAACCATACATAGGAATTGGTTGATCTTCCTCCTGGAAATAAGCCTTTAGGTTCGAAATGGATCTTTAAACGGAAAATGAAAGCTGATGACACTATTGACAAATATAAGGCAAGACTTGTTGTAAAAGGTTATAGACAAAAGGAAGGCCTTGATTACTTTGAAACTTATTCTCCAGTAACGAGGATAACATATATTAGGATGTTAGTGGCTTTAGCGGCCGTGTATGGTCTTGAAATCCATCAAATGGATGTTAAAACAACTTTCTTAAATGGAGAATTGAAGGAAGAGATTTACATGGAACAACCTGAGGTTTTTGTCACGACCCGATTTACCCTCCGAATGGTCTCGTGACGGCACCTACTCTCTACGACTAGGTAAGCCTTCATTGCGGAAAAATAAGACAAATAATAACAAAATAGTAAAGATGAAGTAATACTATAAAATTTAGTCGCTCAACATCTACATCTTTTACTTTCCCAAAACTCGGAATGTCACAAATCACAAGCTTTATTCGAGTATAGATCTATACAACGGAACAAAGAAAAAGTGTATATGTATATCTCTTAAGTCTGTAGTAGAGTAGATGGGGACACGTATTCTGCGGACGCTGCAGAACTACCTCGCGGTCTCCTAATAGCTGTTGTAGTACTCCTAGCCAAAACGCTGTGTACTGGTACCTGGATTTGCACATGGGGAAAACATGCGCGGGAAAGGGCGTGAGTACTCCACATTCGGTACTCCGTAAGTGCCAAGCCTAACTCTAGTCAAGTAGTGACGAGGTCAGGTTAAGTCTCTACTGAGTTTGAAAATAAGACATTTATAAGTTTGAACAGTGACATATAAATAGCTAAAACAAGCAGAATTTAAAGGAAAACTGAAAGAAATAATAAAGAAAGGCCCTCGGCTCAGCACAACATATATCTCAACAGCAAATATGCAATGCAATATAGGGGGAAAGCTCCCGGATCTCAATCCGTAGTCCCAATTTAAATATGCTATATAGTACATGGGGAAATCTCCCGGATCTCAGTCCGTAGTCCCAATTTAAATATGCAATGCAGTACATGGGGAAAGCTCCCAGATCTCGGTCTGTAGTCCCAATTTAAATATGCAATGCAGTACAGGGGGAATGCTCCCGGATCTCGGTCTGTAGGCCCAATTTAAATATGAGATGCAGAATCTTATCGGATACGGCTTAATTAAACAATTCAAGAAAACAATAGGCAATAATAAGGTAAAACTACCTAAGCATGGAGCAAATAGTAGCAAGTACGGGGAATTCAAGTGATAACAGGTAGGCATGTTAATTCCTATGCTAACTAGTCTGTTATAACATGAAGAAGTAATATAGGAATGAAATGAGTTATGTCATGGAAGGAAAAGCGGGAATTTCGAAACCATGACCCTTGTACGCACTCGTCACCTCACGTACACGAAGTCCACATAGTAAAATCAGTATAAAAATGCCTGAGGGAAATCCCCGACACAGAGTTAGGCAAGCCACTTACCTTGACTGCGCTAATCAACTCAATACCACGCTCTTGACATAAGTATCCGACTCCGGATGGCCCAAATCTATTCAATTCGATTGCATAATGTAAATATCACTTAAAGGAAACAAAATTGCTAATTATTTCTAAGCTAATACGCGAAACTAGGAAATTCGCCCAAAACGTCCCTCGAGCCCAGGTCTCGGAATCGGGTAAAAATTATATTTTCCGGACACTCGTTCACTCACGAGTCTAACCATATAATAATCTCTCAAATCAGAGGTCAAACACCCAATTGAAACTCAATAGTTTGGTTTATGAAGTTCTTCCCATTTTTGCCATTTACTACCCAAGATATTCGACATTAGAGGTGGAATTTAAGATTAGAATCATAGAAATTGATCTATAATGGATAGAAATTACTTACCCAAGTTACGCAGGTGCAAATGCCTCCAAAAATCGCCTCTCCCGAGCTCTCAAAATCAAAAATGGTGAAAATAACATAAACCCTCGGAATTGGGTTTTTAAAAGACTGCCCAGTCATTTCTTCTATGCGATCGCGGAGCACATCCTGACACGCGCCTAAAATCCTTCATCGCGTTCGCATCTACAGGTCTGCGATCGCGGACCCTTAGCCCTCAAATCTATGCGATCGCGTTAGGGGCCACACGACCGCGTAGAACAAACGTTGACCCTGCCTCAGACCTAAGATCTCCTATGCGATCGCGCAGTTCAAGCCTAATTCTACAACGACCTCAAAGATACATTCCGAACATGCTCCTAACACCAAAATCACCCAACGGAGCTAACGGAGTCAACAAAATTCCATTCCGGATCCGTCTTCACACAGTTCTAGCTACGGCCTGATTTCAAAAGCAAAAATCCACAGTTAAGGACTACGTGTCCAAAATCACTCTGGATTTCACCACTCAATGCTCTAACAAGTTTCAATAACATAAATAGACATGGGAGAAGCAATTATTATAGGATCGGGGTGCTAACTCTCAAAATGACTGATCGGGTCATTACATTCTCCCCCTCTTAAGAAAATCGTTCGTCCTCGAACGAGTATAGAAACATACCTGAAGCTGTGAAAAGGTGAGGGCACTGACTCCGCATATCCTGCTCGGTCTCCCAAGTCACCTCCTTGACCGGAAGACCCCTCCGTTGAACCTTGACTGAGTCAATATTTTTTGATCTGAGCTTTCTGACATGTCTGTCCAATATAGCCATAGGCTCCTCAACAATGATAGCTCCTTGTCCAACTGGACTGAACTGAAATCCAAAACATGAGTCGGATCACCGTGATACTTCCGGAGCATGGAAACGTGGAATACCGGATGAACTCCTGCTAGGTTAGGAGGCAAGTCCAACTCATAGGCTATCTCCCCAACCCGCTGCAATACCTCAAAAGGGCCAATGAACCTCGGACTCAACTTACCCTTCTTCCCGAATCTCATGACGCCCTTCATAGGCGATACACGAAGCGAAACCCGATCACCAGTCATAAATGCCAAGTCACGAACCTTCCAGTCCGCATAACTCTTCTGCCTGGACTGCGCTGTGCGAAGTCTCTCCTAGATCACCTTCACCCTGTCCAGGGCATCCTGAACCAAGTCTGTACCCAACAATTGGGCCTCGCCGGGCTCAAACCATTCTACTGGTGACATGCACCGCCTACCATACACAGCCTCAAATGACACCATCTGAATGGTGGACAGGTGGATGTTATTATAAGCAAACTCTGCAAGAGGCAAGTATCGATCCCATGACCCTCCAAAATCCATCACACAGGCACGGAGCATATCCTCAAGAATCTGAATTATGCGCTCGGACTGCCTGTCGATCTGGGGGTGAAATGCTGTGCTGAGATCTATCTGTGTACCCAACTAACTATGCAAGGCTCTCCAGAAGTGCGAGGTGAACTGAGGACCTCGATATGATATAACTGACACTGGCACACAGTACAACCGGACTATCTCCTGAATGTAGATCTGGGCCAACCTCTCAGAAGAATATGTAGTCAACACTGGAATAAAATGAGCCGATTTGGTCAGCCGGTCCACAATCACCCAAATAACATCATGCTTCTCCAAGGTCCGAGGAAGCCCAACCACAAAGTCCATGGTGATCCGCTCTCACTTTCACTCTAGAAGCTTAATCTGCTGAAGTAATCCTCCCGGTCTCTAATGCTCACATTTGACTTGTTGACAATTGAGACACTTGGCTACAAACTCTGCTATATCATTCTTTATCCTTCGCCACCAATAGTGCTGTCTCAGATCCTGGTACATCTTCGCGGTACCCGGATGGATGAAATATCGCGAGCTATGGGCCTCCCCAAGAATCAACTCCCAAAGCCCATCTACGTTGGGCACACAAATACGACCCTGCATCCTCATCACACCATCATCACCTATGGTCACATCCCTGGCATCACCCCTGCCGAACTCTATCCTGAAGAGCCCAAAGGTTGGGATCATCATACTGGCACTCCCGAATGTGGTCATAAAGAGAAGATAGAGCAACAACACAAGCAAATACCCGGCGAGGCTCAGAAATATCCAATCTCACGAACTGACTGGATAAGGACTGACTGTCCAAGGCTAAGGGCCTCTCAGCCGCACAAAGATATGCCAAACTACCCAAACTCTCCGCCCGGTGACTCAAGGCGTCGGCCACCACATTGGCCTTCCCCGGGTGGTTTAATATAGTGATGTCATAATCCTAGAGTAACTCCAACCACCTATGCTGGCGCAAATTAAGATCCTTCTTCCTGAATATGTGCTGCAAAATGTGGTGATCCGTGAATATCTCACAGGGAACACCATATAAATAATGACGCCATATCTTCAGGGCGTGAACAATCGCTGCCAACTCGATATCATGCACATGGTAGTTCTTATCGTGCACCTTCAATTGTATGGACGCGTAGGCAATCACCCTACCATTCTGCATCAACACTGCTCCTAGGCCAATCCTCGAAGCATCACAATAGACTGTATAAGACCCTGAACCTATGGGTAATACTAACACTGAGGCTGTAGTTAGGGATGTCTTGAGCTTCTGAAAGCTCTTCTCGCACTCCTCAGTCCATATAAAAGGTGCACCCTTCTGGGCCAATCTGGTCATGAGCGCTGAAATGGATGATAATCCCTCCACAAAACGACGATAATACCCAACCAAATCGAGGAAACTGTGGATCTCGGTAGCTGAAGACGGTCTGGGCCAACTCTGCACCGCCTCCACCTTCTTCGGATCTACCTTGATCCCATCCGAAGATACCACATGGCCTAGGAATGCCACGAAATCAAGCCAAAATTCACACTTAGGAAATTTGGCATAAAACTTCTTCTCCCTCAATGTCTGAAGCACGGTCCTCAAATGCTGCTCATGGTCCTCCTGGGACCGAGAATACACCAGAATGTCATCAATGAACACGATGATGAAAGTATCAAGATACGGCCAAAATACACTGTGCATCACGTGCATGAAGGCTAATGGGGCATTGGTCAACCCAAATGATATAACAAGGAACTCATAATGGCCATATCTGGTCCTAAAGGAAGTCTTCGGGATATCCGACTCCTGAATCTTCAACTAATGATAACCCGAATGAAGATCAATCTTGGAGAACACCCTAACACCCTGTAACTGATCAAATAAATCATCAATGCGAGGCAATGGGTACCTGTTCTTCACTGTCACCTTATTCAGCTGCCGGTAGTCAATACACATACGCAGCGAACCATCCTTTTTCTTCACAAACAATACCAGAGCACCCCAAGGAGATACACTTGGCCTGATGAATCCCTTTTCAAGCAACTCCTGTAACTTCTCCTTCAACTCCTTCAACTCAGGAGGAGCCATGTGATAGGGAGGAATGGAAATGGGCTGAGTGCCCGACAATAAGTCAATGCCGAAACCAATATCTCTGTCGGGAGACATACCTGGAAGATCAGCTGGAAAAACTTCAGGATAGTCCCTAACAACGGGGACAGACTCAACTGTAGGGGTCTCAGCACTAACATCTCTCACATAAGCCAAATACGCATCACACCCCTTTTCAACCATCCGTTGAGCCTTAAGAAAAGAAATGATTCGGAGGGGAGTGTACTCTAAAGAACCTCTCCACTCTAACCTCGGTAATCCTGGCATAGCCAGCGCACGGTCTTGGCGTGAAAATCAAGAATAACACAGTAGGGAGACAACTAGTCCATACCCAATATAACGTCTAAATCTACCATACTAAGTAATAATAAATCAGCCCTGGTCTCAAAACCACTGATAACTATCAAACACGACTGATATACGCGGTCCACAACAATAGAATCTCCCACAGGAGTAGAACATAAATGGGGGAACTCAAAGAATCCCGAGATATCCCCAGATGTAAAGCAAAACAAGAAGACACATACGAATATGTAGAGCCTGGGTCAAATAATTCCGATGCATCCCTATGACAAACGAGAACAATACCTGTAATGTCTGAATCTGAAGCAATGGCCTCTGAGCGGGCTGGAAGAGCATAATATCTGGCCTGGACTCCCCCTCTATGGAGACCTCTACCTCCCCGACCTCCACCTCGAGCTGCCTGAGGTGGTGAGGTAGTAGCTGGGGCTGGAAGAATAGCTGGAGGACTTGGTGGAAGGCGTGGAACCTGATAAGTCTGAGGTGGTGCACCCCTCCTAGCTCTGGGGCAATCTCTAATCACATGACGAGGGTCACCACACTCAAATTAACCCCTCCGAGGATGTGGCGGCTGATGCTGACTCTGAACTGGCCTGCTGGACTGGCCGGTGATAACACCTCGAGCAGGAGGCACCTGAGATACTGGTGGTGCATAATAAGTCTCCTGAGGTCTAGAAGGAGCCAGAATACCACTGGCTGCTGAAAGAGCTGAATGAACGGGGCGACTCACAAAACCCCTACCATAGCATGATGCTGGTGCATGGGCTCCTGAAAAATGACTAGTCTCTCGAGACCTCTTGGCCTCTCTCTCCTCCCTGTTCCGAGCTAACATGGTCTCAATCCTCCGGGAAATACTCACGGCCTGCTGATAAGGGATATCTGTCTCCATCTCTCTGGCCATGCTGGTTCGAATACTGGGGCGGATCCCCTCAATAAAGCGTCGAACCCTGTCTCTGACAGTGACAACCAAGCTGGTGCATGGCAAGCCAAATCACTGTAACGGACTGCATACTCCGACACAGTCCTGGTACCCTAGCGTAGCTGCTCAAACTCTGCACGCCAAGCGCCCTTGAGGCTTTGAGGGACAAACTCAAGCAAGAACATCTCTGAGAACTGCCGCGCCCCCTTTTTTTCCTCGCACGGGTTAGGTACGCGGAGATCGGGTTTCATGACATTCTTGACAACTCCTTAAAGGAAAGGTTTAAGGAATAGTCGCCACCTAACGTTTTTTATGGTGCGTTAGGGCACCTAGAGTAAATAAATCATGAACTAGTTTGTGTTACTAGAGATTGGGTAAGGTCTTGAAGTTATCCCAAGGGGAAGGTGTTAGGCACCCCTCAAGATCCACAATTGTGGGTTCCCAGCCAAGTAGTTTTGTGAATTTGGACGGTGAACAAGTAGCAAGTAAGGTTCATATAAGAGGGGATTTCAAACAAGTATGAAAATCTTTAAAGGTTTGGGAAACATTAAATAAACATTTGAAAAGAACTGTCCTAGGTTTAAATTAATAAGGATCATATCAATGCAATACCCGGTATGTCACATACTCAATGAGGGGCTACCGGTCATCATATCCATATTCTACCTTCCCGCCCCGTTAAGGTATTTAAAACGCGTGTGTCGGTCACGAAGCTTATTGCGTGCTATTACCCATCCCATTCTATAAGTCCTAGAGGGTATTTAGGACTACTAATCCTATAAGGTGAGTACTAGGCTGAACCCCTTAGGTTTAAAAGGATAAAATTCTAAGCGACATGTAAAACAAATAGGACTACAGATATGGGGAACACATAATGGCAGATACGAGGCTCACAGATCCCTCCACAGGTAAACACATAGATAGCACGTCTCAAACACAATGAAAGTCCAAACTCAGGATTTAAAACAGAGGTTTTGAGTTGGAAAACAATAGATTTTAGCGGTTTTGGTTTTTGGAAACTCAGTAATAAAGCAGGAAGTTCAGTTAAAATAGAGCAGTTTAAAGAAGAGGAATTGATAAGAAATCCAGTAAGTTAAAGACAGTAGCAAGATTTAAAAGTGCACAGCAGTTTCGATGAAGTTTTCAGTAAAAATGGATGAATAACGTTTAGAAAACCAGTAATCAGAAGTAAAGCAAGATTTTTTAAATAAAGCAGAGTAACTTCGAATAGAAGTGACTTACTAGGAAATCCAATAACTCAAAAATAAAGCAAGAAACAGTAGTTTTCAGTAAAAGAGAGTGAATGCACAACTTCAAGAACCAATAATTTTAAAATAGAGCAAGGATTCAAACAAAACAGAGTGATCTTGTGAAAGGGAGAATTTGTTTTGAAAATGTATTAATTGCTGGGCAAGCAGGAGTGAAAATAATGACACACAACGAGGTTCTCAGGTTTCCAGAAGAGACTGATTATCATTTTTAATACAAACATGACACAAAACGATGGATTGGGTTTTAATAAGTATTGGGCCTAAGGTTTTGCCTAGGCGGGCGTATACATTGCCTATTTTGTTTTGAAGGTGAACATGCAGACTTTAGTTATGATTATAAAGATATGTAGGATAATATACTTGCAGAAGCGTTTTAAACCATTTAACCACATTTTAGAGAGATTATCAGATTAGATACATGCCAACTAGGTGTTCAGCAAAATATAACTTGAAACAAACATGCTGAAAGGTAAGGTCCTAAAGATCATGATATCTAATGCACACAAGGATACCTAAATGGTTTCTAAATGTAATGCTTATGGAAATGCAGTAGCCGTACATTATATCACTTGTTGTAGTTATTAACTGTGAACAGGGCTTATAAAATGACAGGAACATAATAGACATGCTTAAATAAAGAACCTAAACATGATTTCTATTGCATGATATGCATGTCCTAAACAGGATACTACTGCACACATAGGAAAATAAATCCTATAGTCACGATTTCTACCCGTTACTATACTAAACATACATAGCCCCTTCCCATATCCACTATCCAGCCCCAATTATTCGTTTACAAATTATTACAAACCAAGAATAATAAATTACATCACTTAAAGGAAAATAAGAAGCTAATTCTATAGGGAGCCTTCAATCCGGCCCATATCTCCCAACCTCAATCCTTTCGAGTTTCACAGCCTTTCATGGTCCGGGTGCGGCAAAGCTCCCTAAGTACCTCGTGGGTTCCTGGCCAATACTAGCACCAAGACATATTTTCCAAAGTCGAGCATGTGTAGTGTGTAATCACCAACCTCAGTGCGTCAAAGTTAAAAGGGAACTCAAGAAGTTCCCTAGGCAATGCTTACACTGAGGGTGTGGAACTTAAGTTTCTAGGAATAGTGTGAAGTGCTAGGAGTGAGTTTAAAGAGGAACAGAGGTTTTGGAAAAGAGTTCAGTTGAATAACTCTACCACTCAAGGATTATTTTGAAAAGAAAAGCTTTGAAAATAGTAGTAAGGTCAGAGAAGTAATAGACTAATCAAGCAATCAAAGACAATGGGGATCAGGGACAAATAAGTTACATAATAACCAGGAATAGATGCATAGATTTAATAAATCGGTTTAGACATATTTGCACCAATCAGAGGGGTTCAGGGGACAGCAGAGTCAAACTAAACAGGATGTTGAACAGCCCAATAGATGCAAGTAGGAATAGACTGAACATATGTAGACATGATTAATTCAGCCAAAACATATAAGCCCTAAAGAGATGAGGCATGGTAAGTATTAATAAAGGAAAAAAAAGAGATCAATCACATGTTGAACAACAGAAACACATATAGAAGAAAATTAGGAAGATGACAAACTGAAATAATAGTAAACACATTGGGTTGATACTGGAATACCAATCAGAACATACCAGTGAGAAAAGAATAAGCAGAATGAAAGAGCAAAATGAGCACAATGGTTAGCCTTTGCTTATAGCCGGCTAACAGTAACCAAGAGCAAAAGAGAGCAGTAGTAGAGCAAAGAGTTTTGTAAGAGAGAGTAAGTTCTTAACACAAGTCTCTCTGTGTGTGAGAAGCTTAGAACAGTGTTATTGTTCGTTGTTTGTTTAATGAAAGAACATGAGTACTTATAGTTGAAAACAGGTGATCAAATAAGGTAAGAACCACAATTGCATGGTAATAAGAGAAGGCAGAATCCAATCAGTGTAAGAAGAATACAAGGTTCCCTTAAATTGTGGGATTCAAACTCAGAAATGGTAAAGACATGCATCCACATAAGGTAAATAAAAATCAGTAAAAGGTTTAAATAAGGAAGGAATCCAGGTATGTTAAGTAACAGGGGACTCGAAATTAATCAACCAAAGAATCAATATATTCATTCCCTTAAATCAAGGGATTCAAATTCAAATGGTAACACATATAGGCAAGGTAAAAGATCAGTCAAGACTCAATTAAAGGAAAGAATTAGGTTCACTAAGCAATAGAGTAGACAATTAAGACCAAGTTCCGAGATTCCAATTAAGAAGTGATTTATTGAAGTCAATCAATCTAAAAAAATGCATAGCTCTCAACAAAATAGGGAAATCAACATCAGTTAGAAGGGTATTACTAAACCCTACTTCAATCATATAAATAAAGAAGGCAAACAGTCGCAGCAAAATGCAAGCTTAGCAATATTGACAGTAAGAGGCCAGAGATAAACACACATATGAACATAATCACCCAGAGGTGAAGCAAGTGGGTAAAAGATTCAACAATAACTCGTTCGCAGCATGATAATCACAGAAAAACTCTAGCAAGAATCGAGTAGTCAAGCCAACATGGAGAAGCAAACATAGAAGTCTAAGAAATTAGGGCTTTTAACACAGGCGAGTTAAAAGTAGTAAGAACATAGAATTAGTAGAAAGGGAAAGTTCAAACATACAGAAGAAATTAGTTTAAACCAGTATAGGAAAGCTTAGAGAAAACCCTAATTTTAAAAAGTACGCAAAAGCGTTTCAAAACTGATAGATCTTAAAGATCAAGTTGACAATAGTGTAAAAAATAAAGGAATAAGCTTAAAATTGCTAAAAATAACAGAGATTTAAAAGGTTTAGGTCAAAACTAGGGTTTCATAAGAAACCGGAGAAAAGTAGGAGGACCTGTCGTGAAACGCAGGAATAATGGTGGTTATGGCATGATAATGTCAAAACCCCACCGGAGAGGCCGGAAACAACCCAAGCAGGAGCTCCAGTAGTGGGTTGGACAGGGTTGAAACCTTCGAAATCTTCAGAGATGAAGTGAACCGGAGAGAGGAGGCCTCATGGAGGCTGGCGGTCGAAATGATGGTGGTTAGAGGTGGCCGGAGAAGGGAGGGGCTTCATCGAAGAAGGAGAGAGAACAGGAAGGTTCTAGAGAGAATAGAGAGAGAGAGACCAGCTAGAGAGATGAGAGGTCTCAAAGAATGGGGGGGGGGGGGGGGGGGGGGTCTGGGGGTCCTTTGGGTTAATTAAGGAAAGAAACGATCTGGGGGTCGTTGATCTCATTTGATCAATGACTCAGATTTAATCAGGGGTTGGGGCGAGTTAAATTTTGGATTGGGCTGGATAGAATTTGGGTTATGGGTTTGGGTAAATTGGGTTTGAAGATTGGGTTGAAATGTGGATAAAATTAAAATAGATGTGGCTATATGTTAAATACCCGTAAAAGTAGATAATTAATTAGTTAAAAATAGCTAATAATCGCATAAATGCGCAATTGAGGAAAAATAGGTAAAATCACAGTAATTAACTAATATTAGGTGTAAAGTGCATAAATTTCGAATTAAAATAATACAAAATGTCCAATTGGGCTATAATTGTAAATTGTTGTAATTGAAATTAAATAAAACCCACTTGGCTAATTTGTGAAATAATTGAATTTTAATGGATAAAAATGATTATAAATAACATACTGAGCTGGGACATATTTTGACATTATTTATAGCATAATTTATGAATTATTTTAATATGAAATATTAAAATAAACAGGAAAATAATTTAATAAGAATATGGAGAAATAGGGAAAAATACTCATTATTACAAAGAGTAATTTAGAAAGCTTATATGCAAGTTTGCAAATAATTTGAGGAAAAATTGGGTATCAACAAGAACTTAGCCCAAGTAAGTGAAGCTGCCTCGTTTGGACTACTAAGCTCAAAAGCACGCCACCACTGATAAGCTGCTCCCCTCAGCTGGAAAGCAGTAAAAGAAACCCCCACTCATCTCCACAATACCCATAGTGCGGAGAATATGATGACACCCCTCAAGAAAACCCAATGCGTCATCCAAAGCTAGTCCGCTGAACTCAGGTGGGTGGTACTTCTTGTACCTCTCAAGTCGGAGTTGCTCTGCCTCAAGAACAGCTATCCTAGTCTCTTGCTGAGCTGGAGCTGCTGGGGGCATAGGAATATACTCTGGAACCTGCTCAATATGAACCCTCTGCTCAGGAGTACGGGCTGCGGGAGTCTGTGTCCCTCACCCGGCCTGGGATGTAGGTGGGGCTATCGGAAGTAGTCCCGCCTGAGACAGAGTGCTGAAGGCACTCAAAAACTGAGCCAATGTTTCCTGGAGGGATGGAGTAATAGTAGGGCCCTCCTGTGCCCCTCCAACTGTGGCTGCTGGGGGATTTTCTGCCTCTGCTCTCGCCGGTGCTCGGGCTGCACTGCGTGCTCGTCCTCTTCCCCGGCCCCTGCCTCTGACGGCTCTAACTGGGGCTCGGGTGCCTGGTCATCGGTACGTCCGGTACGAGTACGAACCATCTGTAAGCAAGAATAGAATAGAGTTTAAGAATTTTGATGACAGTAACTAGCACGACACGGAATTCCAAAGAATATGATTGTTCCTAACAGTTACATAGCCCCTCGAAGATAGATACGGACGTCTCCACACCGATCCGCGAGACTTTAATAAACCTTCTTGTGATTTGTGACTCCTATGAACCTAGATGCTTTGATACCAGCTTGTCATGACCCGATTTACCCTCCGAACGATCTCGTGACGGCACCTAGTCTCTACGACTAGGTAAGCCTATATTGCGGAAAAATAAGACAAATAATAACAACACAAAAAAGATGAAGTAATACTATAAAATTTAGTCGCTCGGCATCTACATCTTTTACTTTCCCAAAACCCGGAATGTCACAAACCACAAGCTTCATTCGAATATAGCTCTATACAACGGAACAAAGAAAAAGTGTATATGTTTATCTCTTAAGTCTGTAGTAGAGTAGATGGGGACACGTGGGATTCTGCAGACGCTGCAGAACTACCTCGTGGTCTCCTAATAGCTGCTGTAGTACTCCTAGCCAAAACGTTGTGTACTGGTACCTAGATCTGCACATGGGGAAAACAAGCGCATGAAATGGCATGATTACTCCACATTCGGTACTCCGTAAGTGCCAAGCCTAACCCTAGTCAAGTAGTGACGAGGTCAGGTTAAGGCTCTACTGAGTTTGAAAATAAGACAGTTATAAGTTTGAACAATGACATATAAATAGTTAAAATAAGCATAATTTAAAGTAAAACTGAAAGAAATAATAAATAAATGCCCTCGGCTCAGCAAAACATATATCTCAATAGCAAATATACAATGCAGTACAGGGGGAAAGCTCCTGGATCTCAATCCGTAGTCCCAATTTAAATATGCTATGCAGTACAGGGGAAAAGCTCCCAGATCTCAGTCTGTAGTCCCAATTTTAATATGCAATGCAGTATAGGGGGAAAACTCCCAGATCTCGGTCTGTAGTCCCAATTTAAATATGCAATGCAGTACAGGGGAAAGCTTCCGGATCTCGGTCCGTAGTCCCAATTTAAATATGAGATGCAGAATCTTATCGGATACGGCTTAATTAAACAATTCAAGAAAACTATAGGCAAGAATAAGGTAAAACTACCTAAGCATGGAGCAAATACTAGCAAGTACGGGGAATTCAAGTGATAACAGGTAGGCATGCTCATTCCTATGCTAACTAGTCAGTTATAACATGAAGCAGTAATATAGGAATGAAATGAGTTATGTCATGGAAGGAAAAGCGGGAATTTAGCAACCATGACCCGTGTACGAACTCGTCACCTCATGTACACGTCGTCCACATAGTAAAATCAGTATAAAAATGCCTAAGGGAAATCCCCAACACAGAGTTAGGCAAGCCACTTACCTTGACTGCGCTAATCAACTCAATACCACGCTCTTGCCACGAGTATACGAATCTGGGTGGCCCAAATCTATTCAATTCGATTGCATAATGTAAATATCACTTCAAGGAAACAAAATAGCTAATTATTTCTAAGCTAATATGCGAAATTAGGAAATTCGCCCAAAAAGTCCCCGGGCCCACGTCTCGGAATCAGGTAAAAATTATATTTTTCGGACACTCGTTCACTCACGAGTCTAACCATATAAGAATCTCTCAAATCGGAGGTCAAACACCCAATCAAAACTCAATAGTTTGGTTTATGAAGTTCTTCCCATTTTCCCCATTTTCTACCCAAGAGTTTCGACATTAGAGTTGGAATTTAAGATTGGAATCATAGAAATTTATCTATAATGGATAGAAATTACTTACCCAAGTTACCCAGGTGCAAATTCTTCCAAAAATCGCCTCTCTCGAGCTCTCAAAATCAAAAATGGTGAAAATAACATAAACCCTCGGAATTGGGTTTTTAAAAGACTGCCCAGTCATTTCTTCTATGCGATCGCGGAAACAAAGCCGCGATCGCGGAGCACATCCTTGAACGCGCCTAAAATCCTTCATCGCGTTTGCATCTACAGGTCTTCGATCGCGGACCCTCAGCCGTCAAAGCTATGCGATCGCGTTAGGGGAAACGCGAACGCGTGGAACAAACGTTGACCCTGACTCAGACCTAAGATCTCCTATGCGATTGCGACCTATGAAATGCGATCGCGGAGGCCAAATTCCTAATACACTACGATCGTTCTTGGAGTTCTTCGATTGCGAAGAACATTTCTGACAGCCTCTTTTTAACTCTACGCGATCACGGACTTACTCTTGCGATCGCGAAGAACAAATATATGCTGCTGTAAAACCAGCAAAACCAGCAATAGACTTAGGCAAATATGCCCGTTTGGGCATCCGAAACACACCCGAGCCCCCCCGGGACCTCAACCAAAACTACCAACCAACCCTAATACCTCATTCAAACTTGGTCGAGCCTTAAAAACACGTCTCATAACACCAGAATCAACAAATATGCGTAGATTCAAGCCTAAGAACTTATGAGATTTCTAAAATCCACATTCGATGCCGAAACACGTCTAAACTTATCCAAATGACCTCAAATTTCACACAGGTCATAAATGATATTATGGACCTACTGTTGCTTTCGGAATTGCATTCCGTGTCCGATATCAAAATTTCACCTATCGGCCAAAATCGCCGAAATTCTAACTTTCGCCAATTCAAGCCTAATTCTACACCCGACCTCGAAGATACATTCCGAACACGCTCCTAACCCCGAAATCACCCAACGAAGCTAACGGAGTTGAAAAAATTCCATTCCATATCCGTCTTCACAAAGCTCTAGCTACGACCTGATTTCAAAAGCAAAAATCCACATTTAAGGACTACCTATCCAAAATCACTCCGGATTTCACCACTCAACGCTCCGACAAGTTTCAATAACATAAATAGACATGGGAGAAGCAGTTATTAGGGGATCGGGGCGCTAACTCTCAAAATAACCGACCGGGTCGTTATAGTTTTTGTCGTTCCTGGTAAAGAAATGAAAGTGTGCAAACTTGTTAAGTCGCTTTATGGACTTAAACAAGCACCCAAACAATGGCATGCCAAATTTTACCAAACAATGTTGGCAAGTGGGTTTAAAATCAACGAGTGCGACAAATGTGTTTACATTAAAAACGCTGCAGGCCATGAAGTCATTGTTTGTTTATATGTTGATGACATGTTGATAATGAGCAAAAGTATGGCAGATATAAATGCTACAAATCGCATGTTGGCTAGAAAATTCGACATGAAAGACTTAGGAGTTGCTGATGTGATCTTAGGAATCACAATTCACAAGACTCCACAAGGTCTAGCATTATCACAATCTCACTATATTGAAAAGGTACTTGACAAGTTCAAGTATTTGGATTTCAAAGTTGCCAAGACTCCAATTGACATGAGTTATGCACTTCAAAAGAATGAAGGTGAAAGTGACTCACAACTGGACTATGCAAGAGTATTGGGAAGTTTGATGTATGAGTCGATTTACAAGTAATCCCAATCACATACATTGGATGGCAATGAATTGAGTTTTGGGGTATCTGAAACATACCCAAAACTATGCTTTACATTATAACAAATATCCCTCCGTGATCGAGGGATATAGTGATGCAAATTGGATCACTGGATCATCTGAAGTTAAATCCACCAGTGGATATGTTTTCTAAATTAGGGGTAGAGCAGTGTCTTGGAAATCATCCAAAAAAACGTGCATCACCATTTCTACAATGGAATCTTAATTCATAGCTTTAGATAAGGCTGGTGAAGAAGCCGAATGACTCCAGAATTTCTTGGAAGAGATTCCATTTTGGCCCAAACCTTTGGCACCTATTTGTATACATTGTGATAGTCAAGCGGCAATAGGTAGGGCAGGTAGCCTTATGTATAACGGAAAATCTTGTCATATACGACGGAGGCACAATACCATTAGACAACTACTCTCTAGTGGTGTTATCACGATTGACTACGTAAAGTCAAGAGATAACGTGTCGGATCCACTTACAAAAGTCCTATCTAGAGAGGCAGTTGAAAGATCATCAAAGGGAATGGGGTTAAGGCCTAGGACAAGTCATCATGGCGGTAACTCTACCTAGCAGACTGGAGATCCCAAGAGCTAGGTTCAAAGAGATCAAACAAAGTTATGAATGACGGTTCAACATTGTCAAATAACTCAACCCATTCTCGTAATGAAGACAATGTTCAAAATCGAGGTAAAGCATTAAGGCTTTTTGATGAGTCAATAAAGCTTAAAGCTTTTTAATGATTTGCTATGTCTGGCAGGATATGACCAAATAGTGTGTCTTTAGGATTACACGTTTAGGAATCACCTATGTGAGTGTGAAGTATAAGCCGCTTCAAGGGGAATGGAAGTAAAAACCCATTCTCTAAGCATTCATGAAACCAGGCGGTGTTCATGGCTGAAACGAACACAACCGTGAGAACCATAGATGGTTAAGGATTGATTGTGTGACTTATGTTGTCTAGGTATACAACAAAGCTCGACGGTTCGAAGATATCAAATCTACCGATTGACCGTGTATATCCGATATAAGTTCACTACGAAAAGTTCAAAGGGAAACCTACTTATCCAGATGCAATTAATTCTTGCATGTAAAACACACACACGTCCGTGCATTCCTTTATTTTATAGACATTCTCCATTCATGTGGGGGATTGTTGGACGTTAAGCTTAGTGTAGCTTAATTTTAAGCTTGGTGTAGCTTAAAGAGAGTGAATGGAAAATGGTGGGAAAAGAAATGGAGGAAAGTGAAATTTTGAATTAGTGCAGTTTGTCCCTCATTGGAAGAAGGAAAGAAAATCTATGTGTATATATAGAGAAGCTCTTCTTCTAGCTCTTAAAGAGTTGAGAAGAAGGCAAGCCTCGCGCCGTCATCGTCGCTCTCTCGGCTTCGGCTTCGGATTTGGTCAAAGATCGATTGATTTATTAACCTTTTTGGACAAAATTCCTTTCAAAATTAATTAATTAATTAACTAAATTAATTAACAAAAATTCAATCCGGAATAACCCATGACCCGCGACCCAGTCCGGTCCGGTCCATTTTTCTTTTTCGGATTATTTTAAATCAGTTTTGGTTTTGCCACAATATTCCCCACCTGTTTCAACAGTTGTGACTATTCTGAAAAGTTGCAAACCTTTTCAGAAACAATGCCAAATTGGCTATAAATATTCCTTCAAATCCCAGAATACTCACTTACAAAATTTTCTGATCTTCTTCTTCTTCTTCTGCATATAAAAATTCTAGTGTGTTTTACAGCCTTCGAGTGGTTCGTTGTTCACCGACATTTTTGGTACAAACATTCCGGTGAGTTAAATCGTTCTATCCTGGGAGGATATATTCCAAAACCTCGGGTACTTGAGGAAAATAATTTCCTTAAGGACACACTGTGTATTCAGTGGGCTCGGTTTATTCCTACACTAGTTTTCAAAATTTATTTTGACGTTCTAGTTCTACTAACTTTCTGTTTCTCTTTTCAGAAAGTTTATTATTTTATTTATTTTACAGCAATACAGATTGTTAACATCGCTGGCAAAGTTAAAATGTACCCCCTCCGTTCCAGGTTATGTGGATCTATTTTTTTTTTCCGTTCCAAAAGGAATGACTCATTTTTAAATTTAGAAATAATTTAGCTTAACTTATAATTCTACCCTTAATGAGAAGTTTTTATAACCACACAATTATTCTAGCCCCTTTTAAATTGTTTAAGATCATAAATTTCAAAAAAATTCATTTTTTCTTAAATTTCGTGTCAAGTCAAATAGGCTAATATAAATTAGAATAGAAGGGAAGGAGTAAGTAACTTATCGGGACAAGTTTAGTGGCTAAGAGATCAATCGCAAAATTAAAATGTCTAATAAGTAACTTAATGGGACAAGTTTAGAGGGTAAGTTATGTAATTTTTCGTTAAAATTCTATGGATTTATTGTTAAAAAAAGAAGCAGCACTAATTAGTTAATTATTACACGGTGTAAATGGGTGTACCTTTTGAGGAAAGCCGCATAGAACCAAATTGAAGATTTTAAGGCACCCGAGCTAACATTAATATGTGTAAAAAAAAAGAAGTATCAAACTATATATAACGCCTAAAAATTGAGCGCTATACATTAACAGTAACTCTGCCGTTAATGTATAGCGTCCAGTTTTGGGCGCTATACATTAGAAAAAATAAAATTTAATATATAGCGCCCAAAAACTGGACGCTATACATTAATTTTTCTTTTTTATGTATAACGTACAGTTTTTTGGCGCTATACCTGAAAAAGCTGACACAACAGGTATAATGCCCAAAAACTGGACGCTATACCCCTTATTTTAAAAATCGCTTTGTCTTCTTCAAGACGACTGTCTTTTTCTTCTTCTTCATTTTTTATCCTCTTCTTCTTCATTTGGTCCCCCCCCCCTTCCCCCGCTGCCCCACTTCATCTTAAAACAATATTTGTGGTTCCCCCCGTCACACAAAAGGTGTAGAACGTAGGTCTCACTTCCGAGTAGAGCTTCGTATTATTGTGGATTCACACTTTCAGGGTCAAATTTCAATTGATTTGCTTTCCGAAAACTCTAAATCGAGGTATTTCGGTTTATTTTATGTTGAAACTTTTATAATAATGCATATTAGTTGATTTGAATGTGTTTTATTTTGTTTTGTGTTTTTTTTTTGCGAAACTAGTATGTTAAATTTATCCGGACTTAATATTAGTGTTTTATAAAAAAAATATAAATTTGTCAAATAAATTTGTCTGTTTGTACAATTATCCGGAGTTATATATTTTTATTTTCATGTCGTTTTGTATTTTATTTGTGATTAAATTTATTTGTTGTTTATGTTTAGTTTAGATTATTTTTTAGCGTAGTAAAATCTAGACCTTTTTAGCGTAGTAAAACGTAAACCTTTTTAGCGTAGTAAACTATAGAGCCTTGTAGCGTAGTAAAGTATAGCATTTTATCGTAGAATTCCTTTAGTTTAAGTATCTTATACTGGTAGTTGAAAATGCAAACTTTGTACAATTAAGTTATTAATTGTACAAACACACAAATTATAAAACAAACACACAAAATTATAAAAATATTAAATTTGACACACATAATTATTAATGTTAGTTTGGTGCCACTAGGACTCAAAATATTGAGCCCGGAACATATAGGTATATATATATATATATATATATATATATATATATATATATAATTTGTACAATTCAACAATTAAATAATTAAAAATTATGAATTTAAATTATAAAACAAATCCCGGAACCCATAGGTATATATATATATATATATATATAATTTGCACAATTAAATAATTAAAAATTATGAATTTAAATTATAAAACATACACACAAAATTATAAAAATATTGAATTTGACACACATAATTACTAATGTTAGTTTGGTGCCACTATGCCTCAAAATATCGAGCCCGGAACCCATAGGTATATATATATATATATACTTTGTACAATTAAATAATAGAAAATTATGAATTTAAAGTATAAAACAAACACACAACATTATAAAAAATATTGAATTTGACACACATAATTATTAATGATGGTTTGGTGCTACTGGGACTCAAATATTGAGCCTGGAACCCATAGGTATAAATACTGTATAACTCTAAAAATTGTGTATCTCAAAAAATTATTATTTAATTTACAAATTAAACATACAATTAATGTTGTTTAAATTTATAGTTGACGACATGGACGTGCGCATACATCCCGACCCTCGGTCGTTTGATCTATTAGTCCTACAGGGCCAACATAGATCCGATTATATATGGGACGGACAATTACTGACGCAAACTTTCCGCACTAGGAGAGTGGATAACTTGTGGGACTTTTTGAGGGATAAAGTTCTACATCCCTGTGTAGTCCATTGCCTACAGGAGTTGGGATTTCATAAGATTATTGAGATCGGCCGGATACAGCTCGACTGGACTTTGATCACGTTGTTGATTGAGCGGTGGCGACCGGAGACACACACTTTCCACCTGCCCATCGGCGAGGCCGCCATCACGCTGCAGGACGCTTAGGTTTTATATGGCATGCTCGCTGATGGCTTGCCCGTTTTACTGCCTATGGTCATGAGATATTATTCGTGGGCGGATTATTGGGATTTGCTGCACAGGCTCACGGGTTTCAGGCCACAGGACAATACTGTATCGTCTAGGTCCAGTCGTATGCAGTTGACCCCTATTAGAGAGTACCTGGAGCAGATCCACGAGACTATCACCGCCGAGTCAGCGGAGGAGGATGTTGTACGATATATGAGGCTGCTATTGCTCCTTGTATTTGGGGGTCTTGTTCCTGAACACTTCGGGGAACCTAGTGAGCCTCCGTTTTCTTCATCATATTGCACGGTTCGAGGATACAACCATTTACAGCTGGGGTGGTGTTGTCCTCGCATTCTTATACAGGGAGATATGTCGGGCTTGCATGGGCACATAGAGAGACGTTTGTGGCTTTCTGCCGCTTCTACATGTGACAAGATATTCAAATAATATGTTCATTAGTTACAATTCTACCTAGTTAGAATTAATCTTATACCTTATGTCAACTTTGTATGTTAGGTTTGGGCCTGGGAGTGATTTCTGCAGTTTCATCCACCTCTACCACAGCTACCTGCTAATGTAGCAATTACGCTTCTCCCTTTATCCAGTAGGTGGATTCTCCGTCGTACACTTGCACGAGAGTATGATGCCCATCATAATCTCCCCCTCTGCAGGGATGTGTTGGATCTGTTGGAGAGCGCACAGGTGAATATCTAACTAAACTTACCTGGTATAGATTAACTTAGTGTTGTGTATACTCACGGTTTGTGTTCTTATTTGATAGTTCATCTAGACGTCGTACAACTAGGAGTTGATCGGTACCCTGCCAGCTTATTTCTCGTCCGGCCGACATATTTGGAGGACTTCTACCCCACTCATATGCCTCGATATTGTCGAGCATCATGCCTCCGAGCGGGTACTTCATCAGTTTGGCCTGCCGCAGTCTATACCGAGTCCACCTGCATGGCATGCTTTACATTATGAGAGGGATGATCGGTCCAGGGAGGACGACACATTTATGGCATGGCTTAATGCACAGATGGGTATTTGGGACAGGCGAGAGGAGTTGACCCCACCTACGCAGGAGGTGCCTATTCAGGATTATATGGCATGGTACCGCCTTGTTACCCGACTTTTTATCGGGAACCCCATTCATCCGGCACACGGTCGGTACGTCCCATACGCCGGGAGACACGAGTCCCTGGTATGTTTTTTGTTATTATTAATTATATACCTGTAATTTAGTGCCACATATGTAGTTTATATTTTTTACTTTGTGCAGGCGATTGGATTGCATACCGTCTATCAGATGGGGCTGCAGATGCAGAGTCATGTCCACAATCCTCTGGCCATGTAGGATTATAGTCGTCGATTCATAGAGGTGGCTGCCCGGACACTGCAGCGAGACCGATCGGATCAACGTTTGGCACACGAGGCTGATTATATGGACCCAGGGCAGTACGAGCGAGGTCGTGGCGAGATGGTGGTGCCCGACGAGATGGTGGTGCCAGATGACGTGGTCGTGGGCGGAGAGGAGGTGGTCCCCAGCAAGGGAGCGTTGAGGCTCCTGCTGATGTTGTTGCTGCTGCTATGGCAGGTGGCATGCATGAGACTGACATGCCGTCTTACAGCCTTGGAATATTTCACACTCCAGTGACATCGCAGGTGACCCCGTCGGGTCAATTAATGATCACACCCACGGATATTCCAGGAGTGGATTGGGGTAGATACTTCCCAGGGCCGCCTACCATTGATGAAGATCGACCGACCCGAGATTTGCATAGTGGGCGCCGACTGAGTTATGGCTCCTCATCACATGCGCACGTATGAGTTTATTAGAATTGAATTTGAATTTGTTTTAACTGTAACTTATTTATTTTCTTTAACTTTATTAATTTCCTTTTTAAGGCTTCATGCGATGCTGACAAGGCTGCGACATATGATTACAATCAAGAGCCGGATGAGATCATGGTAAGACAATTTAAATTATTGTGAATTGTTATGTACTTTTCTATACTGAGCTTTCTATTTTTAAGTAGGCTTCTACTGGACCGACGACCTCTTATATCGATATTGACAGCATCACTGATACATGTCATCCTGCGCCGCATCCGGCTATAAAGAGACGACTTGATGATGATGATCCCGATAGAGTACCCAGGCGGGATGGAATGCGCCTCAGGCCAACGGCTGCGTTGAGACACACCGGATGCGGGACACATTGATTCGACCTTCCTTCTTTTTGTTGTATTTGGTGTAAATAATATTTTTGTATACATTAACAATAATTTTTATATAATATTCCCATTACATTTTTAGTTCTCCTTTCGTTAGATAGTTTCATATAACAACCCAAGCACTAAAACTTAACTTCCAGTACAATTAAATAAAGTTCAGTACAACAAACAAGAAAAACATTACTACAACACAAACACAAACATAGCAGGCCAACATAATAAAAATACATGACATGGGAAAAATACACTAAACACATACATGTCAATGTTTAGCCCTGACCGCCCATTATTCTCCGCTCCAACCACTTATATCATTCTTCCAGTTTTTCTTTTTCTTATTCTACCTCTTTCAGTTTCTCCTTCACCTCCGCAAGTTCCCGTTTATGTTGTTTTTTACGTTCCCTTTGGCCTTCACAATTCCATTGGGATTTTCTTTTTTCTTCTTCTACCTCCTTCAGTTTCGCCGTCAACTCTGCAATCTCTCTTTTATTTTCTCTTTCATGTTCCCATTGTCTTAAACACAAATTATGAAGATTCTGCAAAGATTCTTTGTAGCATTCCTGATAACATGGTTCATCAACCCATTCCTCAAAATCACAAATAGGTTCGTCGAGAACCTTGTAAAAGTGGTTCATACAGTGCCAGTAGCGGCGCCCAACTTCACCACCGTCCCAACAATTTTGCATCATGCATCTTTTTCCACACTTGCACCTTGGTGTACGAATAGGTCGAGACAGTTGTGCATTAAAAAAACCTTGCTCTTAATGAAAGATTTGCTATTAGAAATTTTTGAGCGTACAAAATAACTAGAATGAACCCGTTATTTATAGGCGAGACAACACACATAATTAACGTAGTATTTAACCGCGCTAAATAGACACATAACATAGTATTTAATCGCATTATATTTTGCGTGTTAAACATCATGATGTGTACAAGACAACTTTATGTCAGCTGGTCAGCTTTTTCAGTTCGACAAGACAACACACACACATAACGTAGTATTTAACCGCGCTAAATAGACACATAATGTAGTATTTAATCGCGTTATATTTTGCGCGTTAAACATCATGATGTGTACAAGACAACTTTATGTCAGTTGGTTAGCTTTTTCAGTTCGACAAGACAACACACACACATAATGTAGTATTTAACCGTGCTAAATAAACACCTAACGTAGTATTTAATCGCGTTATATTTTGCGTGTTAAATATCATGATGTGTACAAGACAACTTTATGTCAGCTGGTTAGCTTTTTCAGTTCGACAAGACAACACACATAATTAACGTAGTATTTAACCGCGCTGAATATACACATACTTTTATTAAATTATCATTTAAATAGGTAAAATGGAAAAGTTCAAATCATAATTAACAAGAATAATTTTATTTCATAAATCTTGCAACATAGAAATAACAACTAATTAATTACAACATAAACTCATGGGTAGTTAGGCACACTAGAAGAACACCCACCACGAGCTTGATTAGTAGTGCCACCCAAACCAGCTGAAAGACATTTACGACGGTCGTGTCCTGTTTGCGAGCATATACCACATTTGCGCGCATAAACGGTATCACTAACATCCATTTGGTTCCGTATATGCGTTCTCTTCTGCACCTGTAATTTACACAAATAGGACTTGTTACACACCATTTTAAATGGTTCCGGAAGCCAATAATGCTCAGAACCTACTGGCTGCAGCTGCCCACTATATGTGTTTAGGTACTTGGCAACACTATATTATTGATCAACATAGTTGGTTATACCAAAACCAACACGTTGAAAACACTTGATGGAATGCGAGCAAGGCATGTGGTAGATGGAACATTTCCCACAAGAGCATAACCTTGAAGATTCATTTACAGTATGTACACTATTCCCCCGATTTTGATGGATAGCGATGCGAACTTCAAAAACATTTCTTTCGTTATCATACTGCAAAAATGAATGCCAATGTGATCGCCGTCTATATTTCTCAAATCTCCTCATCGGCACTGGCATAAATTCAACCCCCCTTTCCATCAATTCCGTTGCAGCTGCAGACCGTCCAACAAACATCTCCGCAATCTGCTTGAACGACATTCGCACCATGGCTGTGACAGGCAATCGTCTTGCCGACTTCTATAACCCGTTGAAAGACTGACACGTTTGTAGTAAGAATTCCCCATCGTCTGCCACCACCCGCATGCAAAGTCCACTTTTCAGGGTGATGTCGCATTAACCAACAATAGGCTGCCTCGTCTTCTTGCCTGATAGATTCCATATGCCTCCGGATTTTATGCTGTTAGTGGTCTGTTGCTGCCATCCACATCAAATCATGTAGATCCTTGCTGGGATATGCCTTCTGGAAATTGGCCTTAAAGTGCCTCACACAGTAACTGTGGTATGCATAAGGTTCTTGCCATGCAGGAAAGTTCTCCATAGAACTTAAGATACCACAGTGCCGATCAAATATTAGACAAATACCGGAACGCTGTTTGACAACATGCTCTTTCAGGTGGTTCAAAAACAACGTCTACGTCTCCGTGCTTTCATTGGCACAAACAACAAAAGCTAGAGGAAATATCTATCCATTAGTATCTACTGCCACGACTATCAATAGCTTGATATCGTACTTTCCATAGACATGAGTTCTGTCTATGGATATTACGGGCTGGCATTGCGAAAAACCATCAATTGCTGGTTTAAACGCCCAGAACACATAATTGAATATGTATTATGGTGTTCCCAGACTCCGCTCAAGCTTCCATTCAACAACCGTCCGAGGTTAAAGTGCTGCAGTGCGGCCATGTACTTTGGCAGAGATGCAAATGACTTATCCCAGTTACCGTAGACAATTTCAAATGCTCGTTTGCACCCGAGAAATGCCTTTCTTTTCGTAATGGTATGTCCATATTCCTGGTGGACTGACGTAATGCACTCTTTGATTTTATACCTTATGGACGCTTCGAGGTGCAGAATAAGTACAAGAGAAATCAAGTCAATATCCAAGTTGAAGTGATTCCCGTTGAATGTGTCCATTTTGCATGTGTGGGTGGGAATGCATTTACCCACTTTCCACAGACCTGTCTTCTTCTTGGTCGCACGCAACATCCAATTACATGGCCAAAACCACCTGCGACAAGTAGCCTTGTATACTAACGGACTTGTCTCTTTAACCATCATCTCACGACACTCTTTTACGTTGTTCATTTTACAAGCCCTGCTTACACGCGCTTTATCAGGAAAAAGCATCCCCTTTGCAAGTACCGTTGGTCTAGACTCATCCCACATTGCTGTCCGGATTTCATCAAAATCCCTTGTGAGAGCTTTCACATCCGGCACACTTGGAAAGTTATCAATGTAAGGAATTTCCCTTGAATGAAACGACACTTCAGACTCGTACACTCTTCGTCTAGTGGGGGTGGGGGTGGAGCATACTCTCTCTTCAAATCAGGTCCTTCCTCCCCATCCTTCTCATCACCCTTCTCACGAGGAAAGGGTGTCTCGTCTCCGGATTCATCGGCATCGTTGTCGTAATCACTGTTCTCTTTCTCACTCTGTGCATCTGCCATATCCCGAGTTAATACGTCATTTTTGGGCAATTGAGTGAGTACGGGTGGTTCAACTTGCTCGTTTTCACTGCACAACCAACAAAAATATAAGCTACTGAAATTAATAAATACTTTCCATATAGCTATATCACTTCACTTACAAGTCGTAATGTGATAAAATTCCACGATGGACGTTTTCAATTAGGTGATGACTCCTGGATGGACCACTTGTAAAATTCATATCCAGCCAGTACCCCCTGTTAAATATATGAGCGTTAATATAAATTCAATACACAAAAAATTGTACATAATTAACACAAATAAAAATTGAAGTTTACCACTCGTCTTGTGAATTATGGAAAGCAGGAGAGAAATTATTTTCTCGCTGCTCATTCGCCGGCGGTGATAAGTTTAAATCAAGGAAAACTCTTTCATCCGGAACCTGTCCGGCAAAAACTGCTCCAGAATAACCACCCGATGACTGGGGTTAATCTCTACTACACGCAACCTCGTTTTTGGGAACGTCTTCGACCTTGACGTACATCTCCAACATTGTGATTACAAGAAATTCCCGTCATTCATTCGGAGTCCTCAGAAAATCCCTCAAAGTTTCGTCATCGTCGATGTTAAACTCCGAGTAAAAAGCAACCCCTTGCGGAGTGACGAAATACGGATATCTTCCAGTTACTTTAAGTATCACTGAACGTTTCCTCACACTCATTCTTTTGCATAACAACGATATCAATTTATCGTACTCCATTGTAAATGGCAATTTAACATGACACTGTGCAGGTAAATTGTATCCCACAGAGTTATTCTCCATCACAACCTCACCCCCCCCCCCCT